>CAAKHG010036778.1:9379-25158 GCA_901007715.1 Dactylopterus volitans
TACACACACTCACTCACTCACTCACACACACACACCACACACACACACACACACTCACACACACACCCACACCCACACACAGCAGCCCTTCACTTCCCCCTTTCCTGATCAATCAATTTGTCTTTTCATTTCCATCCGTAAGACCAGAGTGAAAGGAAAAATAATAACAGGAAGAATTAGAAAAGGGAGGATGTAAACAAGCCTCCCTTGCTGGACATTGACATTGTCAAGGACTAGGACATTGACGGGCGCAGTGCGTCATCGTGATGCACCTGTAATGCCCTTGGGGCCCCTTTGTGTTCACTCCGGATCTGAGACACCTTGTGAGAGATTGTGATGTCTGGCTTGCAAATAGGATCAACCTC
The DNA here is from genome assembly GCA_901007715.1 of Dactylopterus volitans. Taxonomy (NCBI): domain Eukaryota; kingdom Metazoa; phylum Chordata; class Actinopteri; order Syngnathiformes; family Dactylopteridae; genus Dactylopterus; species Dactylopterus volitans. The sequence goes on from CAAKHG010036778.1 coordinate 9,745, forward strand.
CTGATGGAGGAAAACACGCAAATGCACCGGCTATCTTCTTCGGTGGTGGCGATAATTTAAAAAAAAAAAAAAAAAAAGTTATAAGTTGCAAAAGTACAAACTTGTCACATTAAAGAGAGAGGGGGGAAAACAGCCCCTTCTTTTTTTTTGTAAAAGAACTCCAATAATTAAGCTTTAAGATTACAAAAGCATATACTTCCATTTAATTATAAATCACCTCATTTAATATATCCAAATTAGAAGACACAAGCAGCCTCTCCTCATTTCCTTTTTAGCAATTGCACAGTTAAGAAAATTGAAATCGCCCATTAGCTTTGATTATCAAACTTAATAAATGGGTCATTTTTCAGTATCCTCTCAAATTAAAACTGCCCAGTGTGTATTTTCAATTGAGTGTCTGCTTCTGTGCCAAGGAATTATTCTCCCCGAGGAATACTTCCAGCCACAAAGTAGTTACAAATCATGGAAATGAGATGATGGAATATAGAATAGAACAGCACTCAATGCTAAATCATTAAAAATGTACTTCCTTTACCTCAGCTCTGCAGCGACGCCTTGCATTACATTATTGGCTGAGATCCAAAGCACCCAACGCGAGGCTCAGCGTGGCCGTTTCGTGGCAAAAAGATAATTCTTTTAAAACTAAGGGCAACACCCTAACAATGCAGTCACGGCACGCGGCAATAAAAGTGAGTTAAAACGTTTGTAATACAATTTCAATGCTCTGAAATCAGGTGAAACGCTTGACACTTGGACTGGCACACGAAAGGAGGCATCCGCAAAACGCCGCCTCTTCAAAATTCCAATGAATGAACCAAAAGAAGCATTTGTGTATACTCATATTAAAAAAAATAAATAAAAAAAATAGAAGATTCTTTTTACCTCAACATAACGGGACACTGACATATAATGCGGATCTGTCATCATCAATCCATGTGCTGGACGCCTGGTATAGCGCTTTGTAAATTGAGCTGATTGGGGCGGATTTCCCAGTGGCAAAACACGTCTTGGCGCCAAAAGGCTTGCTGGGAATTCTTGGCGCAGACATCCTGGAAGATGATGGAGGAAGTGGGAGAAGAGAGGGGGAAAAAGAAAAAAAAAAAAAAAAGGGAGAGGCAAAATTATTACCTGCAGTCGACGCAACTGCTAGCGAGACGGTGACGAGATCAACCGCAAGCATGGAGGATGTCACATAACACTCTTCTCACCTCATATTAAAATTTACTTGAGCTTCCTTCAAACAGTTTTACAATAGTCAATGAGAAGACCAAGGCACTCTTGTTGTAGGGAATATTCAAAAAGTCTTTATTAGTATGGTTAATGCATTACAAAAGTAAATATATATATATATATGTGCACAAACACATTAACCAGAAGTGACATAAAATCATGGAAATATGACAGGAGAGGAAGGGACAACACACTTGTCTCGTCTTCTTCCGCTTGTTCGGGTCGCGGGGGCAGCAGTGGCCCGCCGTCCCATCCACGTGGCACCAGACCTGTATGGTTCCTCCTGCCGGTGGTGGGCCTGCTGGAGGACGGACCCGCGTCTTTGCCTCAGGCCGGACTTGACCGGACCCCATGGACGAAGGCCCGGCCAGCAGGCGCTCGCCGACGGGCCCCTTCCCCGGGCCCGGCTCCAGGGTGGGGCCCTGGTAACCCCTCCGGGCAGGGAACACTGGTCCTTTGATGTTTTTCTTCCCATATGCGTCTTTATGGACCATTCTTTGTCTGACCCTTCACCCAAGACCAATTTGCCATGGGAGACCCTACCAGGGGCTGCTGCCCCCAACAACATAGCTCCTGGGATCATTAGGACGCTCAAACCCCTCCACCACGATGAGGTGGTGGTCCACAGAGGGGGACATCGTAGTAAATAGGGACTAAGTGAAAAAAACCCATCTTGTACAATATATGAAACAGAATTATGAACTTTTGCAATGCATCAGCCATGCTAATAAGGGCCTTTAAATATCCTCTCTACAAAAGTAGTGCTTTGGTCTTCAAATTGCTTTGAGAATTTTGAGCACCTTGGCAAAGAATTTTTTTTCGCCCTCCTCCAAAAAGAAGCTATCTTTTTGTTGGTTTTTCTTAATGCTACAATATAGTGTCCGTTCTCTCTCCAGCAACACATCAGCAGAATTAAACGTGCCAGAGGGCCTGTAATTTAATGTCTGCAATATTCCTTATTGCCGCTTTATCATAAAGACGTGACAGCTGAGTCTGACAGTATCCAAGTTCCCAAAGATGCTAACACAGCTCTTAAAAATTGCTCTTTTGCATTATGTAATATGCAAAAATGCGGCCGGTGCACTAAAATATGGAAATTGGTTATGGACTTGGATTTAAAATTTGCCCTCTTTACAAGTGTTTGACGTATGATTTCTAACAAGTCATTCGCCGGGAATGAACCGAGGGAAAGTTCCGCGGAGCAGGTGAAGACTGTGCAGATGCAAACAAGGGAACAAGGGGACGAAAAAACGGCAACAGTCGGAAAAGATTTCATAATTAGCCAAAACGGAGGAGTTGATCTTTTTTTTTTTTAACTTTGAACATTTCGCTATAATTTCCCAGACAAAATAGCACAACTTTATTGACATGTGCAATGTTACTTGTCTAGCCAAACTGCGGGGAACCGACAGTTAGGTCGCCGATGAGTCCCGGCAATTACAATGAGAAGACCAGAATCGGCCAAGGTTTGTAAATGCATGCGCCTGCTTCGCGGAACCGCACAAAATAATAGCCCTCATTGGTAATTATGGCCTAAAATCCCGGTTAGATTTTTGTCCCCCGTGTGAGAGGCCTCATCTTGCCGAATCTGCACGGTAAGGCTGGATGTGCTCCCCAGATCATGACGACCATTAATAAATAATAACAGTGAGATCAGGGGGAACATCACCGGCAGGCTATTTATATCCGCAGAACAAATTTAACCTTGACCTCCTTTTTCAAAGTGACCACACTCGCCTTCCTCCTCGAGCCAAGAGTCAAACATCATATTTTCACACTTTGGCGTCATCTCATAACTCAGACTTGGATATGAAATATTCAAATGCCGCCCCGCCTGGGTGAAATTCCTCATCACAAGCTTCACAGTGTGTGTGTGTGTGTGTGTGCGTGTGTGGAGGATGTTGCCAGCACCCGTGTGCTTGTACAAAACACCCGGACATTTGTCACGTGGGCCATTGAACGCATCACGGTGTAAATCGCATCGCACCTGATGCGGCTTTGGGCCGAACTTTGAGGGCCACGCAAACTCTTTTCGGCGCGAGAAACCCCTTACTCTGAGTCAGTGTATGACGTGCATGTGTGTGTACTGTATAGACGTACGTGTGTGTGTGTGTGTGCGTGCGTGCGTGTGCGCGCAGGTGTGCAGAGCAAGCAGACAAACACATTGGGTGCCTGTGAGGTCAAGGGCTAGGTGGAGTGTTAGCGGGGACGACACCTGACAGTGGCTGGGTGGATGCGCTCTGGCAGTTCTGTACATTCATGTCACTCCTGATAAAAGTCAGCACCTGCTGAGCAGCAGAAACTCCGCCGCCGCCGCTGCCGTCAGGCCCTCCATACCGAAACGAGGAGGGGAGGATGAGAGCACTTCCTTCCGCCTGTCCTTCCTCGTCCCCGGCCGCCGTTCACTGAGCAGACAAGTCGGGACAGCTGTGATGGTCCGGTGGTTAAGGCGAGGGGTGAAGGTACCACCCGTGTCAGTGCCAGAGGCGGGAGTGGCACCGCCTGATTTGGGGCTTGGAAAGCGAAACCAAGTTGTGCAACAGCCAAGGGTAAAAGGGAAGTCCGCAGAACTTTCTCTGCAGGCACATATGCCAGCTTCAGGCTTCCCTCTCTCTTTGGGAGAAGGCCTGGTGTGAGGGAAGTTAGATCAGATCGAGGAGTGCTCAGGAGTGTGTCAGTGGCAAACAAAGAGACGTTTAACCCCCCCAATAAAACATCTCACCTTAAAATAACAGATGCGGAACCATCTCGACGGGACACTAATGGTGATTCTTTCTGAGCAGGTGGGATCCCCTCCCGGAAGACTCCCGGGATTCTCAGCACGCACATCATGGAAGAGGTAAAAAAAAAAAAAAAATGGAAGAAGCAAAGAAGAGTAATTGAGGTATGATGCTCCCCTGCTGCTGACAGCTGTTAGCAGCTGCCTTTTTAAAAAACACACAGCTGCTGTGGGCTCAGGTCTTGACATCAACCAGGAGCACGAAGGGCGTCATCTTCTAGTTAGTTTTCCCCCCTACAAACTTTTAACTGCCGGTTAAGTATCGCTCGTGTCCGCAGAGGCCGCTGGTGCTCACCGCTGCTTCTTCAACTGGCTCCAAGAGTGAATTGCGTTGGTGCAGTGCTGCGTCGCAGCTCGCCCCTTCGCAGCTCCTTCCTCAGGTGCTCCGCATGAGTATCATACAAATCCACCGGTTTATTTGCGTCTGTAGGTATGTCTGCGTGCACGTGAGGGGGGCCCCCCCTGACCTGTCCAGTTATTTCCGCGTCGCAAGCCCGACGGTGGGGAGGACGCGGGGTTTTAGTGGGTGAAGAATTTGCTTTTGTCTTTACGTCGAGACGAGCCAGAACCATCAGTCACGCGACAGCTTCTCAGTCACGTCTCCACGCGGGTTCGTGAACGAAACCAGATCGGCACTTTGAAAGGGTTAAAGAGACGTCTGCACAACTTTCTCTGGAACGCCGCAGCCTCATATTTTGTTAAACTTTGCATGCTTCTTCTGTTTTGCATTTTTTATTTATTTTTTTTCAAATGTTCTCCAATGTTCACGACCCAACTCTGTACTGTGCAGGTGATGCTTCCATAGCACAGCAGCCACCCCGTGGTTGATAAAAAGCTAAATGCTGCCACCTAGTGCTGTTATAGTGGTACACAGGAGGGGGGACCACCCCCCCCCCCCCCAAAAACTCCCTCCCCCCAATATTCATCTGCATTTATGACACTCCCAACATAGTGCAATAAACAACTCCTATTTTTTGCTTTTACACTATTTGCGCGCGCATGTCCTGATTCACCCTCCCAACTTTTCCATGAGAGAAAGCTGATCTGCGACTTTTCCATAAGCAATTGTGCCGTGGGCGGGTTGTTTTCCCCACATTTTGCTTTATATAAATGAGGGCTGGCTCTCCGAGCGCTCGCTGCTAAAAGGCAAACACAAACTCAGCATCTCGCTGTCGCAACAGCTCGTGGAAAAACCGTCACCTTGGGCGGCGGGGCGTGGCGGACGGACGCCGATTGTAGTTGTGTGTGTGTGTGTGTGTGTGTGGTGGGTGAAGAGGTTGGTGGGGCACTGGAGGAAGAGTAGGGCAAACTTGGGTGCATGTGCTGGAAATTAGGCTCTGATAAGCTTGCGGAGGAGACATGAGCGTTTCTGCATGGCTGCAGACGGTTTGCGCCTTGGAGGCTGGCGGACTTGTGTTGGGGGGGCGGGGGGGGATAGAAAAAAGATGGAACAATTGCGCGCGCTTTCCCGGTTCTGTCTTGCTCTTTTGCCCTTTCCGTGGCCTCTGGGGAACCCTTGCACGCACCTCTCAGCAGCCCCTGTATATTCACTCACCATGTGCTGAGTCCTCAGCCGCTCTGCCCTTATATAAGGCCTCTTTCCCCTCTACATGTGTGTGAGGCCCTGCGTCTCGCCCTCTCCGCCGCCGTGGAAAGCTCTGCTTCATTTCTCTCCGGGTGGGAGTCAGTCAATCTGCAAATAAGCCTCATTTTTTACAGGAAAACAGGCAAAGTAAATACAGAAGCGATGGGGAACTAGAATGTTTGACTTTTCTTACTTCGGTAGGAATAAACTGGACCTTATAGCATTGAATTTATTTCCTGCTTGACCATTCTTCTCACTGCAGACACACACACAAACACACACACACAGATTTTTGACACAGGAGTTTATTCACACATCACATACTACAGTGGGTAATGTATTCAAGAAACATTGAACAGCGCTGCCATATATGACACAGGAAAACAAAACCAAAAAAAAAAAAAAGAAAAAAAAGAAGAAAAAAAAGACACTGAACCCTTCCTTTGCCATTATATAAAAATAGTGTTGCTACAAAAGTATAAATTAGGCTTACTGATAAGACAACTCAGATCTGAATCTACACAGGAATCTGCTGCCAAAGTGCGATAAAAAAGACAAATGAAAAGAACCAAACTTTTTTTTTTTTTTTGCATTTTAGCAGAGTAGAAAAGGAAGAAATGCCTGTAAAATAGGATGTAAGCAACACTTATTTCTTAACCTGAATTGAGAACACAGACTATAATCCATAAACAGAACAGATCTCCATGTAAGCATTCTTATACCTTATTTTACAATTGAACTTTATTATTTGAATAAGTTAAAATCCTGAAACAAAATAAAACTTACAGCTGATTTCAGTTTTCTAGTAACAGTATCTAAGTTGAGTTTTTCTAGTATATCAAAAACCTTTGAAATGCTACTGTAGAAAAAAGAGGTATAATGTTATTGGTGCTCCCTACTGTATCTCTGAAATGAAGGCGCCCCCTTGTGGCATAAAAACAGCAGTTCTCTTGTATTTACATAATACATCCTCTGAAAATGGATGATGTCAACCCATAAACACCGACCCATGATCAGCATCTGAGCCAATCCCCCGCCCCCTCCCGCTCCCATAAGGTTAAAATTCAGTTTGGGGCTGCTCGGCTGACTCGTGCTGTGAGCGTCTCGAGGTGACTTCACCTCTGAGCCGACATGATTCACTTCCACATGATGAAAAAACACTGGCTTATAACTTTATATATCTGTACTCTTATTAAAAGCATGCATATCTCAAGATATAATCGTCATTTAATCACCAAAGAAAAAAAAAGAAAAGAATGCTATTTCTACGTAAAATCAAGTTGACATCATGGCGTCAACGATGGCATTTTGTCCCAGAGCATATGCTATTTAAAATACTTATTTAAAATCTATAATAAAAATCCCTTCATCTGTTCGATCATGAATGGCTGCTAAAAACCACAGACCAATGCACAGTATTTCTTCAACCAAACCAAAATTTTTGTGTGAGCAGCTGATTTTTCCAATCTTTAAATTACAATATTACCCTTCGAGTATTGAGGTAAAACACTGGATTGATATTTTAAAAAAAAAAATTATATCTAAAATGTCATTTACAGTATTTTTTTTTCTACCAAAATATAAATGTTTGAAGTAAATTAGTTTTAAAACAGCAGTATACATACTGATTTTCAAGAAATTACGACTATAAAACGATGCTTGTCTTGGTTACACTGAGTCAAATTGTTTCTCCTGATACCTTACAGAGGTAAACAGATAACTGGCATTTTTAAGCTGTTGAAATTTTAAATGACCAAATCATCTTGTACACAATTTCTTTCAAGATTTTTTTTTTAAAAGAGAGAAAAGCGTTCATGGGACTTAAACAAAAGCCTGACGGAGGTGAAGACGGATGTTGTAAAAAACAAAAAAAAAACAAAAAACAAAAAAAACCTTATGTAGAGGCATTGACCTTTGATAGACATAGTTAAAGCGTTTGACACTTCATGTACATTTAATATCTTATAAATGGCATTTCCGTTGCAAGTTTAAATGTGGTCGGAGCGCAATCTGTTTTCAGATGCCCTCAAAGGTCCGGTGTGTGCTGACCTCCTGCTTCCGGCTTCCACACATCCTCACAGTGCAGTCACGTTAGAGGACTTCCACTTCACAAAATAAAGTGGCCAGACTGTGCTAGACTTTCATTTTTTTTGAGCGCTTCGAACGGAAACCAAACACGTGCTCGAGTTTGTCTGTGGTACGAGCGTCAACAGAAATGAATGGGAGAGGTGTAATGTGACTGCACTGGGACCTGAAGCGGGGGCGTATTACAAAAACAGATTCAGGTTTGTTCGGTTGTTCCAATGTTTTAAATAAAGGGTTAGTAAGAAAAAGGAGGGGGGGAGGGAATGCCCACCGGAAATATTATGAAAACCAAAAGTCAACGGAGTCTCCTATTACAATACCAGCATGACAATGATGTCACTTTTTAGTTCTGGTAATACCCGAATAAAGACCTGCAGATGTGACACGTACTGGTTTGAAGTCATTTCAGTATCTGTATACAGTGGATAGTTGTGCTTGTGTGTGTGTGTTATTGTAATAAATCCTGACGTTTGTTATATAAACCAAGAGAAGACACCAAAAAAGCATAAATGCTCAATTAGAAGACAAGGAAACTTGAGGATAAAAGCACTTGTCAAACAGCACAGTTGTTCATGATTTAAAAAGGTTGGCCACTAGAGGGCACTGTTTCCCACGGTCAGTCATGAGTCCCTTTGAGAGTGGAAAAAGAAACCTTAAGCTTCATAGAAGATGGTAAAAAGAAGGCCATTGATTCTCGATATAAAGGCATGATGTCGGCTCTGACTGGAGGGTTTAAGGTGATCGCATGAAAGTGACTTAAGGCCCAAACACAGATGAAAAACTAGTACAGGAGTAATTAGTACCAGAGGCAACAAACAAAAGTACAGTATAACTTCCATTCATCCAAGTCATTTTTTTAAGGAGGTATTAGCTCAGGAAAAATGTATACTAGAATCCATAAAAAAATAAATAACTTCATTAGTGTTGACTTTAGCGAATGTACTGGCAAATCTGGTTCATCCTGGGGGTGGTGGGTTAAAAAAAAACCAAACAAAACAACAACAAAAAAAAACACTGAGTGTTCCTTTTTTTTTTTTCCTTTCTTTTCTCGTTTGTTTGTTGCACATGGCACTAACTGTATTTGGGGTGGAACGTTTCACCAGAGTCACGGTTCAGTACATGCCTCGGCATTGAGGTCACAGTTTGGCGTGTTTTTCCGGTACAGTGAGAGGAAAAAAAAAAGAAAAAAAAAGTGGCGGGTGCCTGCTCGGGTGCACTCATTCCTGAGAAAGTCCCATTGATTTCACAAAATAATGAACTGTTAATAATTAACTGCAGGAGAGCGTCATGAAAACAGTCACTTTTTTTGTGTGTGTTACAGGTAAGGTTGGAAACTCTGCCCTATGATAAAGCTTATTGCCTTGAAAAATGAAAATGTGTAGCTCACATGAGGAAGACAATGTGTATATTAAAGAGGAAGGGATAATAAATAAAAATAAGTTTCCTGTGGAGAAGCCATTTCTGACTTAACAAAGACACACACACACACGCATACACACACACACACACACGCCAGGCAACCACACAACCAGAAATAAATAAAATCCTTGCCTACTTCCTGTTGACACTTCTTGCTCGCCCAGCTGATGTCTAATAACGTCACTGCAAAACATCTTCAATTTAAAAAAAACAGAAGAGTATTGGTTCAACTTAAAAGTCCACTGTAGTTGATGTGACATTCCTGAATCAGCGGCAGTGGATATGATCATCAAGCCAGCCAAACTAGCCTCGACATTATATTACTGCATATTTAATTCAGCCTCGGTTGGACCCTCAAGTATTAAGCGACTACGGATGGAGCAGAATTTATCCGTCAGCGTTTTTAATTCCCTGCTGGCGCAACCCAGATGCTGTACGATGAGGCTGAATCAAATCAAGTGTTGCTAAGGGTGACCACAAACTAGCGTACGATGCTCTCCTCTTTATTCATGTCCTCAATACTTGCAAGGAAAACTCAATCCAAAAGCTTGATTACATTCAATTTAACTTTATAATTTTGTCTTTTCAATGCGAGTCAAGCAGTTTGACTTGCACAAGTAGCAGCATAAGACCTAAAGTTAATTTTAGAAGCAATTGACCGGCTTTTCTTCACAATTTAACATAAACAAAGAGGGGGGCACCGCAGTGGAATTCTTTTTCCAAATCAGCCATCTTTTAGCCTTTTGAATGAAAAGTGCACGCAGTGTTGCGCATGCTAGTGACCTGTGACTACCAACGAGATCATCAAATTAACTGCAAGGATTTGTCTGTCAGTCATCCACGTGTCCTGTGGCTGAAAATTCGGAAAACTGAAATAGCTGATAACCATGAACCGTTAATTGTCAGAGGTGCAACGGCAGTGGAGATATGACACAAAGGATTAATGATATTCTAATTAGAATAACAGCATGTGGCTTTTAAGCTGTTTAGGCGCTCAGATGGAGCAATTCAAACCTTTGTGCTGACAAGTGCATCCCAAACCGAGGGAACCAAACATGACAATGTTCTGAAAGTTAGCGTTCCACCCCGAAATTTTATCCAACTGTTTTTTCTAAATATATGTGGGAAGCCTTTTTTTTTTTTTTTAAATGAGTGTTTGCAACCTATATAAGTTTTTTTTTTTTTAGTAAATATCTGTCTAAAGAAGTATTTATTGTCCATACACATTAAAGTTGGTCTAAACCTATATAAATAATAGTCTTGAGTCATTGGTGGGAGGTGACGTTTTGGTTGGGTTTCTCTTCTAGCCCATGTTAGAGCGAAGGAAAATGAGCTTGTTCATTTCCTCAGCCGTTACCTGCTGCCTCCTCTTCATCGCCAGGCTCTGCTCGCACACAGTTATGCACTCGCTGCGGATGCCGACGGCGGGAACAGCGAGCAGCCACAGTGCCAGGCGGGCCAGCCTCGGGAATTTCTCGCCCACAGTCGAGCTCCAGAACTGGAAGAGGTCGGTTGTGCCTTGGAGGAGAGGCTCGGCCAGATACTGAAAGATCTCTTGTCTGACTTGGCTTTGACTTTCATCGGTGCCGGACACCGCACAAGATGATGGCGTCGCCCTTGAAGTGCCACTGTTGTTGCCCGCTCCTTCTATGCGGCTTATTTTAGGGGCTGGTGGGCCGTCGGTGTCTCGCTCTTCGCCCGATCCTCCGCCGCCACTGATGCCGCCTTCCCTTGTTTCGGAAGCCATTTCGCACGCACGGGAGATTATGTCCTCGTGTTGGTAGGCCGGCACTGAACGCAGCTTGAGCTGTGGGTCCAATACCATGGCCACCTGGTGGGCTCGCTCGACCTAGAGGCAATAAAACAACTGTCAGTGCATCACGAGAGCAATTACTAATATACACTGATAAAGGTCTCCTTATTAGGGTTAAAAGCTGTTATCAAAAAAACTATTTAAATTTGTAATCTTGTTAACTCAATTTCTAATGATTCAGACTTGCATCTTAAAACTGAGAACTTAAAACCAATTTTATGCAAAGTTATTAAAGTAAAAATGGTTTTATTTTGACAATATTGCACATCTGAAAGTTGTCCAACAGTGGTTGAATTTCAGGAGTACCCAACCTTACTCCACAATATTACTGGATTAAAGGTAAATTATTATGGATATATCCAGTTCTTTTTTTTTCTGTCTTTCATTCTGGGACTCTACTGGATAAGCTATGAATGTGGGTTTTTTTTGTTTGTTTTTTTAAATTCTGGAACTGTAACAAGTCATTTTAGTTTCTCTGTGAGGTGCCCCTTCCTAAAAGCCCACTTTCCTCTGACAGCCCAACTTCCAGCTGTACAAATGTAGGAAGCAATAGGAGTTTGGACTAGACAGAAACCTAAGCTTTTTGCTTATACAAGTTTGCTTGATTATTTTAAACTTTGCCAACTTTTATGTGAGCATCAAACGTTGTAGTCGCAATATAAATATACACTCACAGGCCACTTTATTAAGTACGCATGCTCAACAGCTCGTTCATGCAAACTCCTAATCAGCCAATTACATGGCAGCAACTCAGTGCATTTTGACATGTAGACATGGTCAAGACAATCTGCTGAGGTGAAAACCGAGCATCAAAACGGAGAAGAAAGGTGATTTGAGTGACTTCGAATGCGGTGTGGTTGTTGATGCCAGACAGGCTGGAGTGCTTCAGCAACTGCTCATTTACTGGGATTTTCACACACAACCATCTCTTAGGTTTGCCGACAATGGTCCCAAAAAGAGAAGATATCCAGTGAGCAGCAGTTCTCTGGGCAAAAGCGCATTTTTGATGCCAAAGGTTAGAGGAGAAAGGCCAGACTGGTTGGAGCAGACAGAAAGTGAACACCTACTCAATTAACTACTCGTTTAAACCTTGGTATGTAGAAGCAGATGGCTACTTCAGCAGAAGACATTTTATTAGGTACATCTTGCTAGCTAATAAACTGGCTGGTGAGTGTATAACAGACAATATGGAAAACATATTTTTGAAAGAAAAACATTTTTTTCATTTTCAAAGCAAATCGATCATTTAAGAGACTTAATCTAAGAAATGCCAGTAAGGTACCTTGAAGTTTTCCTTGAGAGCTTCCAGGAAGTAGTGGCAGAGTTTGCTAGCCATGCCAGTTCCAGCCTCTCCAGCTTTGGAAGTGAAAAACTTCTCCAGGCGCAAGTAGACGGGCAGAACTTGTTGTAAGGTTGGTCTTCTCTGACTGCTGAGCTCTAGAGCTGCCAGGCGCAGAGGTGCAAGCAGACAAGCCAGCGTCCCCAGCAAGTGCTTATTGAGACCCTGGAGGAGTGGAGCCGTGGACTTGCTGCGACCATACGCCTCACAAATCTGCTCAAAGTGGGCATGGACCTGCAGAAGAGCTTCGGCCATACGATCCCAGCAAGGAGGGGTGGGGCACTGTGCAGGGCTACCCTGTGTACCTTCCTCAGTTGTGCTTGTGGATGTGTTGGTGCACTGTTCTTCACGTAGTGCCAGTGTGGTGGACGAGGCGATGTCACGGCATGTTGACAGAAGCTCAGCCAACTCATGGAGCCCCCGAGCCTGGAGACTACGCTTCCCAAGGACAGCCTGGACAACTGCTCCGAGGGAGCACCCTGCGCATCGCAAGCATATCCGCCCCCTGCCACCGCTGCCAAGTGGTGATCCTCCAAATCCCGCTGCCCACACTCGGGGCTCTGAGACATACACGGTGCGAATGTCTGACATCACAAACTCCGACAGCACATTCTGTACCCAGTGGTGAACCTGCTCAGGCCCTTCCCTCAGCTCGGCCTCCCTCACCCCGAGCACGTAGCGCTTCAGTCTTGACCCCTCCACCTGGTAGGCTGTTAGAACGTAGCAGGCATCTGGACCTGAGGTCTGGGAGTGGCAGGTGACAGCGATACCGAGCGAAGCGTTGGACCCCAGAGCACATGTGACTTTGACTTTGACTTGGTTGTACATGCGGGGCAGTTGACGCAGTGCCAAGGCACTCATGTTGCCGAGGGCATCGCGGGTGGAGTAGGCACCATGACGAGCCCCCGTATCCACGAGAGTCTGTGCCAGCTTTAGGAAGTCCTTGCTGTTGAGCACATTCAGCATGCTCAGATCTGAGCACATTACCCGTAAGAGCCGCTCAGCCACCTGCTGTCGCTCCTTCTCAGGTAGTCCGTTATTCTCTGTCAGCGCAGCCAGCAGACGAATGGATAAAGCAAGGCAGAGGCAAGAAAGATAATTAGTTTTAATGTCTTTCAATTTCATGGAATTTCAAGACAAACATGATCTTGCTGCATAGACTACCTAAACCGAGGGAAAATGGGATTCATGGCTTATGCTACACGAGAGATTCAGAGAGGAAGTGCAGCGGGAGGGGTACAATGCGCAACAAAAGTTCATGGCAAGAATCAAACCAAAGACCAACAGTCCAACTGACAGAGTGTGCAAACCTCTTTCTATCTCCACATATTAGCACTTCCAAGAGTCTAAGAGAGAAATAAGATAATATGGTACGTACGGCTGATAGTGTGGTTTCTCTGGGCGATACTTTGAGGCTGGATTTGAAGTTTAACTGAGGGATGGGCTGGAGCCTGAGAAGCTCTCCACATCTGCTCCTGAGGACCCGAGGCTGAGGAGGTTTTTGGAGAGTCCCCTTTGGTATGGTTCTCATTGTCAGCTGAGGAGATACAGAGAAGAGAACATAAGACAGAAGCAACAACAATTTTTGGCTTTGATGGAGGAAGAGTATGTTTTTGGAGAAAAAAATCATGACACGAAATTAAATGAACAAATTAACTGTCTAAAAAGGAAAGAACAACAAACACTTCAGCTGTCAAACCTCAGTGTGTGCAATTGCACAAAATCTGAATGATTTGCGCAGTCAATTCTTTCATAAAGATCAGCCGCAAATCTCGTAGTGTGTGGAATCTTGACAAATAAATGCAGACACACAGCAATAACTCCACAAGCAAGAACCCAATAGCAAACTGCAAAAATCAATCAGAAATCTATTTTGTCTTGGTTGGTGACGCCTGGATAAAACTGTCCAGATGATATCGCTGCAACTTCAACTAAACAATCCTGGAGGACTTATCACATAAAAACAAACAAAATGGATAATTCTTGGCAAAACATGTACATAAGGCACATAAATAATATGCTAAAATCTTTGCAACAAAACAAAGCCTTGATCCAGCACCTTCAGAACCAGATCTGCAACAACCCCCAACACATTGGGACTCTATGTACAATGCTGCATTTAGCTCGTAAAACTCAGTAAAAAATCAGGATTATCTGATATCACTTCCACATGCCCTGCAGCCATGGAGGGTGTGTTCACATTTTGCCATTTTTTTTTTTGCTGTCGAGCTTAACATGCATTTGTAATAGTGGACTCACCAGCATGGGACTGCATGTGCTCCAGCAGGTTGTTGTAGAACTGGAACTGGATGCCACAAGCACCACAAGTGTAGGGTTCTAAAAAATCACAAGGCCCAGAAGAGTGTTGACTCTTTATCAGAGGCAAAAATGCAAATGCTGTGCAAATCTGTCCATTAAATGGCCTCTTTTATCCCTCTATGCTGCATGTAGGCCAAAGGTAGAGGCTTTAAATGTCAGTCCCACCAAGATATCACTTTGTTTTTGTGAGTTTTGCAGCCAAAAGCAACTCAATTACTGATGCAGTTGGCAAGGGTTTTTGCAATACTTTGCATTCAGCTGTAGCAATTTTAAATGTTGCATGATAAGGGCATCCTGGTGGCCTAATGATTTCGGGCCAAGTTCAAATCTGGCCTCTTAAATATCAATCCTCTGCACCAAACCCTCATTTGTATCTAACTATGGTATCCAATTAAGGCAAACGATATTACAAATAAATATGAACACCTAAAATAAAACATAAAACACACAACATTTGTAGCAGTTTTTGCAATCTTTGTCTACCAATAGAAATTATTGTAATAGTATGGCTCAGCCGGTGCTTAGTTGTCATTACAGGACACAGTGATATCTCAAGCACAATGCAAATGTGCAATAGGACTAATGTTAATCGTCCTGTGCAGACATTCCCCAGCATTAATGAAGCTAAATGCAGCAGGTCTGCAGAATCACAATGGACTATAAACTGTATTCACCAAACAATGACAGATTAACAAAAAATGAAGGTGAAATGAAATGGAGAACCACATGCGTATGCTGAGTTTTGAGCAGAAAGGTGGGGCTAGACTTACTCTGAGTTGTAGAGAAGGTGCTGGCCACCAGAGGGCTTGGAGTTCCTGTGTACAAGAGGATGGGAGGGAGCTCAG
>CAAKHG010036805.1:6190-19269 GCA_901007715.1 Dactylopterus volitans
AACCAGAACCGCTCGCAGATGTTCTAAACACCCCCGACGGCTGCACAAGCACTTCCTGTCTGAGTGAGTGAGAGAGAGTGTGTGTGTGTGTGTGTGTGTGTGTGTGTGTGTGTGTGTGTGTGTGTGTGTGTGTGTGTGTGTGTGTGTGTGTGAGACGTTCACCTGATCTAACCTATAGCACTAATGATCCATAGCCCTCATCTACAAGCTGTGACACTAATAATGAGCAGACGTGTCAGTTGTCTGCTGGTGTTCAGTCAGTCACCCAGACGCCGTCTGTGGCGTCTGCAGGGAGACAAACGCGCAGTCGCGGCTGCGGCTGCAGCTGCAGCTGCTCGCCACCTCCACGTTGGTTTGAAACTGATGTTGCAGTCGGCCGGTCGGTAGTTTAATGTTGATGAAGACGTCGGTCGGTCTGTAGTTTGGTGTTGAGGCAGGTGGGGTGAGTGGAGGTGGCCGGTTGCCATGGCAGCAGAGGAGTCACTCCCTCCCTCTTCATGTTGGTTACTAAAATCAAAGATTGTAAGCTGCAGTGAGTCAGCCGACCGTCACGCTGGTTCACTCTGACCTCCTCCCGTCAAAGCTGGCGCTCTTATTTCATATATTTTCATAAACTGCAGCCGTGGCGAACGCTGCCGGCCGCGTCGAAGGTCCATAATCGGACGTAGAAATGTGAAGCTGATTGTCAGGCTCAAGCTCACATGCTAACGTATGCTAGCATATGCTAACGTATGCTAGCATCTACTACTGGACACCTTCTATGAGGTCCCGCGATATTAAAATGACAAAAACTAGTAGCACAAAGCTGTGTCAAGTACATGCGCGCGCACACACACACACACACACACACACACACACACACACACGTACAGATCTGTCTAACTGTGTGTTCACCCTCTGATTAACGCAGCCCTCCTGTTTCATTTGGTAAGTGATGATCACATATATAACTGTTACCCCCCCCCCACTCCCCTACGACCCCTCACCCCCCACACATCCCCTCCCCACTCTCCCACACACGTGTCCAATCACATGCAGTCTTACAGGCATGCTCAGTGGCGACCTCTTCCTCTGTGGCCCCTCCATCAGTCCTTGACTCCCTGCTAGCATGCGGCGCTCCATCGTAGCGTTTGAAGGTGTGCGTGTGTGCGTGTGTGTGTGTGCGCGTGTGTGTGCGCGCGCTGAGATTGAACGGTGGTCTTTCTGTCTGTCTGTCTGTCTGTCTGTCAGTCACGTGACACGCACACACAGACCCGCATGCACCGCTGCCTCGCTCAGTCTCCCCTCGACTGCACGCACACGGCGACCGTTTGCCCCCCCGAGACGACCCGAGGCCTCGTGGTTCTTGTGTCGCTGCAGGTCCACGCGGAGGTCAAAGGTTACCGGGCCTCCTCTGCTAGCGTCACAGCTTGTTACCGTTACTTTGTCTGTTCTGATCCGAGGAACCCGGCCTGGAGGTCCCGGTCCGGGGTGTGTTGGGGGGGTTGGGATATGAGAAGAGGACCGTCTGGAGAAAGATCCGATAACCATGTTCTCCCTCTCTCCCCCCCTCACCCTCCTCTGTGACCCCGCCCCCCTACACACATTTGTGGCGGCTTTCCTTCTGCAGAGTGGCGCCGAGCTGGAGTACCACTGGTAGAACCTCCCCCCCGGACCACCAAGACCAGGATCACACCCACCGTCACCGTTTGTTTTCCTCCTGGTTTTTTTTTTTTTTCATTTTTCTCTGGACAGCAGAAAAACTGGCGGTCGTGGGGATGCGGAGGCGCGGCAGGAGCGGCGGCGGGAGCGGCGGCGGGAGCGGCGGCGAGCACGAGCTCTGGATGCTTATTGATTTAAAAAGAAAAAAAACGGGAGTGACGATGCAACAGTGGAGCGTCGACACGGAAATGAGGAGACGAGATCGTTTTTTGTTTTACTGGCTTTTTGGTGGCGGTTGTTTGTGGGAGCGGCCGGCCGAGACCGCCGGCGCCGCCGCTCCGGACCCATCGCGGTTCTCTGGTTCCGACCACCAGTCCCGGAGGGTCACACGCCGATGGGTTTAAAGGGTTTTTTTTTTTTTTTTTTGTCTTTTTTTTGTTCCAGCATTACACGTGAACCCGAGCGGCGGCCATGACGCCTTCACAGCGGCGCCGCTCACTCCAGGCGAGCTCCAGGTTCTGGGCGTTAGTGGCGTTCCAGCGCCTCGCCCGCCCTCAGCCCGTTAAAAGACCCCTGCGCTCCTCGGCTCTCCAAAGACTTCTGGGTAAAAAACTCTATAGTCGGGTGCTGAAAATGAAGTTAGCCAATCACCCGAGGGCGAGAGGGAGGGAAGGAGGGCGGGCGGGCGAGTCCGCACACCGCGTCCCAGCCAATGAAACGCAAAACGCCTTTTCTGTTGCCCCTCCCCTCTGTTCTGTTGCCCCTCCCCTCTGTTCTGTTGCCCCTCCCCTCTGTTTTGGTGCCCCCCCCACCACCATTCTGTTGCCTGGTCCGTGGTGTCTCATGAGTGAACCACTCAGCAGAAACGGTCATAAGCTGCTTCATCTGCTGTTGATTATATGAAATGGAAGAATAGAAGCACACACACACACACACACACATCCATAGATGGATATTTAAATGTTTCCTTTGATCTTTGGTCCAAACCATGATATTTGTTCTTGTCATGTTGTGTGTGTGTGAGTGAGAGTGTGTGTGTGTGTGTAAATGTGTCCCCCCACACACACACACACACAAGCAAGCTGAGTTCACACCACCGGCCCTCCACAGTCGGCAGATCGCTGTCGTGTCCTCGCCACACGCCGGTCGCCGTGGTTACTCAATCACACGCAGCCGCCTGATGACTTTTCTTTTTTTTTTTTTTTTAATCACAAAGTTTCTGTTGTGAAGTGACGAAGCGTCGAAGCGGCCGGTCCAGAGCGGGGCGCCGCCCCCTGTCACGCCGCGTCCTCCGCTCTCATTGGCTGTCGGCTGTCTCGCGGGCCGCGTGTCTGCGACCGCGTGGAGCCTCCCTGCGAACGTCTTTGAGACGGCCAATCAAACGCCGACGTGCCTCCAGTCTGGGACTTGCGGCGGCGAGATGCCGAGTCGGGCGGACTGGTGGTGTGAACCCGAGTCCTCACGCAGCGGGACACACACACACACACACACACACACACACACACACACACTCTCCTGCTGCAGCAGCTCTGCCTTTTCCTGTGTTCCAACGACAAATAAATGTTGCCTTCGTTTGGAAAGCTCCGCTCCACCTGCAGTTCTTTTTATGCTCACCGCTGCTCTCGGCTCTTCCGAGGTGTTTTGTTTTTTGTTTTTTTTTGCAACTATAAAATCATTATAATCCATTTTTCCAACAAACTATCTTGACAGACTCGGCTGCAGAGGCCCAGAGATGCTGGGAAAGCTTCCATCGACTGAGGCGCTGACAAAGCAACAAATGTCAAACAGTTTTGTTTGGTTTATTTTTGAACGCGTGTGCACAGACCAAGCGGACGCAGCCACTTTAGCGCGCGTCCTCGTTTCCGTACGTGCATCAATAACAGGCTTTAAGTACACGACTGTCCTCCGTCCCGGTCAGTGAACGCACCGCCGGCGTCGCCTCACAGGTTTGACTGGTTTATTTTTCTGTCCTTGTGGGACCGCGAGCTCCAGCGTGGTGCATGCTGGGAGGGAGGAGTGTGTGTGTGTGTGTGTGTGTGTGTGTGTGTGTGTGTAGCTGTGGGGTGGGTGTGGGCGTGGCCAGTGTGGCGGAGCGCTCTGGAAACACGATGATGGTTAAACGGTCGACCTCTGAGACGCGTTGTGGACGGACGCCGCCTGCTGCTCACCTTTCCTGACGTCTTAACGAGGTCTGGATGCAGTCGGGAGCTTCACCGGAGCGGCGGCGGCGGCAGCTGTGGCGGCAGCAGCGGCGGCGCCGTATTCTCCACGGCGCCTGAGTTTGATCTTTATCTCCAGAAAGCAGAGAGAACTTTGAACCTCCTAGACTGTGGCTGCCGATGTGACCTCCAGGCCAGGAGGGGGCGGACACGTGTGGAAAGACTTGTTTACTCCTCCCTTTTTGGGGCGGGGGGGCGGAACCCGCCGCAGCGCCTCCCTCTGCTGCCAACCGGACTCGCGCGATGTTCGACGCCGGCGATTCCGTGTTTATTTATTCCGATGCTGCTGGAGAATTCTGCGTTTGTGAGACGGCATGAGACGACAGTGTGTGTGTGTGTGTGAGTGACCTTTGACCTTCCGTGAGGTCGGGCAGGTCGCGGTGGGCTACAGGAGACGCCGCCCGTCTCCCTCCCTCATGTACTGTTTCCCCTGTTTGCTGTTGTGACGTCACAGTGGACAGAAGCATCAATTAAAGACGGATTTAAGTGCAAACTGTCGCTCTCCTTCTTCTTCTTCTTCTTCTTCTCTGGTGCACCACAGCAGGAGGTCCAGCTGGGTTTTCTGTTCCTCCACAAACAACACGAGCTTTTAACAGGAGAAGTGAATCAGCTGTGTGGGAGGCCGCTGCTGATTGGCCCAGGGGGGCACCTGCATCTAGAGTGGCCAATCAGAGTAAAGCAAGAACTCTTCATCTCATGTTGCAGTTAAACGACATCGCAGAGGAAAACTTTTCTTTTTGCTCTTTGATAATTAAAATAGTTTACTGATCACTTTGATTTAGACTGCAAACAGAACCGGTTTAAGATGACTCAACTAAGTTCCCCAAATTCTGCTTTTTCATACATCAGCTGCGACTAAAGTTCCATGAAACCAACCAGCAAAACTCCCAAACTTATTCATGTGAAGTCAGGAGGATCTCGAAAATCCTAATCTCCAGCAACTCCCACATTCCTCAGGTGCCACAGCTCTCCGTGTGTGAGTGTGTAAGTGTGTGTGTGTGTGTGTGCGCGCGCGCATTCTCGACTCGGCGTTGGACCTTGGAGTCTCGGCGTCTCCGGGGAAGAGTCGCATTAAAAAAAAAAAACACTGTCTCCCTTTACTTCACCTTCTCGCTGAGGTCCCATCATGAGCTTCAGGAACAGGAGCTCCGCGGTGGAGCTGGCGGAGCTGGACGAGGCGCCGGAGCCGGGCCAGGTCATCCTCAACCCGGGATTCCAGAGCGAGGACGGCGGCGGCGGCGATGGC
Organism: Dactylopterus volitans; assembly: GCA_901007715.1. Classification (NCBI taxonomy): domain Eukaryota; kingdom Metazoa; phylum Chordata; class Actinopteri; order Syngnathiformes; family Dactylopteridae; genus Dactylopterus; species Dactylopterus volitans. Next base: position 11,297 of record CAAKHG010036805.1, read on the forward strand.
GCGGCACCGGCGGCGTCCGGCGGCACCGGCGGCACCGGCGGCGGCCTCTCCGCGGAGGAATACACGCAGATCAAACCGTACGCCGGGATGCCCAAAGAGGTCCTGCTGCTGTACTCGTCCCGGGCCCGGTACCGGGTCCCGCGGGAGATCCTGTTCTGGCTGACGGTGGCGTGCACGCTGGCGCTGGTGGCCGTCACCGTGGCCGTGATCGCGCTGTCGCCGCGCTGCCTCAGCTGGTGGCAGCTGTCGCCGCTCTACCAGCTGTACCCGCGCTCCTTCCGGGACTCGGACGGGGACGGGGTCGGAGACCTGAGAGGTCAGTGGGGGGGCCGGAGACCTGAGGGGTCAGTGGGGGGCTCAGAGACCTGAGGGGTCAGTGGGGGGGCCTGTGACCTGAGGGGTCAGTGGGGGGGGGGTCGGAGACCTGAGGGGTCAGCATCAGAGCATCATATTATGATCATATAATCATATTCGGAAGTCATGTGAAGGTCTGGCTGATGGTCCAGCGGCATGTGAGGGGGGCCGGTGGGTTTAGGGAGCCGCTGTGGTGGCATGTTCTCCGTCGCCCAGTTCTCAGCGAGTTCCTTCAGTGTCTTCAAGGTCTTCCAAGTTCACTGCTGCTTCTGCTGCTGTTGTTGTCAGGAATCCAGCAGCAGCTGGATCACTTCCAGTACCTGAACATCAAGTCGGTGTGGCTCAGTTCTCTCTACAAGTCTCCCATGAGGGACTTTGGCTACGATGTGGAAGATTTCCGGGCCATCGACCCGCTCTTTGGAACCATGCGGGACTTTGAGGACCTCCTGGCCGAGATGCACCGGTTAGGTAGGTTTTACGCCAGTCGGGCTGGTCTGAAAAGTGGCGTGGAGGCGTTGTTGGATGCTTGTGAGGGTCGTCATTGAAGCGCCGGTTCCTCCAGGTCTGAAGCTGATCATGGATTTCGTCCCCAATCACACGAGCGACCGCCATCGCTGGTTCAACCTGAGTCGCAGCGGAGACCCGCACTACCGGGACTACTACGTCTGGACCGACTGCAGCGCAACCGCACCCAGGCCCAACAACTGGGTGGGTTCCTCGGATGTTCTTCTGGGTGCACCTCCTCAGAGGGTCTAAGGCTGGACATGTTTCCTCATCTGCTGCTGCTGCGTGATCATCTCGTCTGTGTGCGTGTGTGTGTATGTGTGTGTCTCCTCCTTCTTCCATGCCAGGTGAGCGTGTTCGGGAACTCATCCTGGACGTATGACGAAGTGCGAGGACAGTGCTACCTGCACCAGTTCCTGAAGGAGCAGCCGGACCTGAACCTGAGGAACCCGCATGTCCTCAGAGAGTTGACTGTAAGGCTTCCCGCCGTGGCCTCGGCTTTCTGACCCGCGTCTGAAAGCTTCTCGTGCACCGCCACCTTCTCCGCGGCCTGTCGGTTGGCTTTTTTTCTTCTCCTCTGTGGCGAGATAGTTGAGGTGTCCATCTGTAGAGGTCCGGAGATGGCGGTTACTCATTAACCCCGTTTAAACCTTTCAGCTGCTGCTGTAAATGGCTCAAAGTGCATCTGAGGAGGTGATAAACTGCTCATCTCTGTTTTCTCTGTGGGCTTTTCCTCTTCTTCTTCTCCTTCTCCTGACTGCACTTCTGCTGGTGTTTCAGGACATCATGAACTTCTGGCTGGCGAAGGGGGTGGACGGCTTCCGCATCAGCGCAGTGAAGCGCCTCCTGGAGGCCGCGCACCTGAGGGACGAACCTCAGGTGGACCCCAAACAGCCACCAGTGAGTGCTGCATCCTGGAACCTCCAAACGTTCATGTGGCTCCATCCAGTTCATGGAGCCCACAGATGGACCCGCCTCCATCCACCAAGCGTCTGTGACACCCAGCTCGCGTCTTTAACCTCCTTAAGGCAGCAGCTCTTTCCATTTTGGGTGATTTTAGGATAGTAAATCTCCATTGGGCCACGTTCCTCGCTGGAGACGTTGCCGTGGCTCCACCAGCATGTTTCCTCCAGTTTTAGACAGATTAACTTGAGTTTTGTTGTCAAAAGTCAAAGGTCAAGGTCACGCTGACCTCATAGAAGACGCTCAGGGCCACAGCAAAAGTCTCCCATTTGCTCAGGAGCAAAAAGGGCTGCATTTTTGAGCTTCTAGTAAAAGTCAAACACGGACGTGAGTGAAGGCGGTGGAGATGTGGTCCAAGCTCTCCACCTCTCGCTCCCTCACCATCTTCTGTGGTGGTAAAGCTCCTCAGCTGGAGCAGCGCCCCCCATCCTTCATGTGCTCCTCACGAGCGTCAAAGATGGTCGCCGGTTTCAACCTTGACCTCCACGCGCTCGCACATGCTCGGCGCTGCGGCGGCAGCTTCCGCCCGCCGGCCCACTGAGCTCCGCCAAAACGGTCTCAGAGAGCGCAGCTAAAACGCCGTGTTGTATGATTACATAATGACCCCAATTTATGGAATTATAGAAGATGCAGCATGTCAGAGTCCAGATTTTAATGAGTGGAGGGATGAAAGCGGCGTCGTGGGCGGCGGCGGCGGCAGAGTAGCTGCTCTGAGTGGGAGGGCCCGATGCATCACCTCCACTTTAAACGGTCGGCTCACGCGGCGACGCCGAGATTTCCACGCGGACTTGAACTCACCGCCGAGGCCGAGGCCGTTTCCCGAGGAGGGCAGATTAGTGTCATGCCGGCATATTTCAGTGGATTAGCGAGTGGGCGGGATTTTACCGGCCACCCCAGGAACAAGAGAGCGACGGCGAGACCGACTCACGCCGCCGCCTTCGAACAGCCAATCAGAAGGGAGGCGACTGTGCGCCGCCATGACAGCAGGCTGCTCCGGTGGTTTGTAGATGAGAGCGGCGCGTTAGCTCGGTGGTTAGCACGTTAGCGTCGTTAATGTTTCGTTAGCATGTTTTATGTTGCTACTTAATGTAGCTTTTAATGTTTTACACTTGTGCGGCACGCTGAGATTTGCCTTCGATGTGTATAAATAAAATTAATTATTTTTATTTTAATAATTTATAATCAGTTTGAATGATTAAATTCAATCACTATTCTCATCAGGAGCAATAACCTGTACTTATACCTTGTATTTACCGTATTTTTGAGGTCCTCTTGAATCCTGTAACCAGCTCTTCTTCTTCATTGGTGCATAATTCCTGCGCACACACTCGAGCGAGAAGCGCCACGGTCGGGTTTGAACACACGGTCCCTCCCGGACCACCCTCTCGCCCCTCCAGGAGTCCGTGAGCTCCGAGTGGGACCTCCACCGCGACTACACCAGCAGCCAGCTGGGCCTCCACGACCTGCTGCGCGACTGGAGGGCGGCCATGGACGCCTACAGCCGCGAGCCCGGCAGATACAGGTCGGCGGCGCCGCGCCCGCACCTGCACGCTCAGCACGGCGGCCGAGGAGCAGCTCCTCACCACGCCGGCTCCATCTTCTCTCTCTCTGTAGGCTCATGGTGACGGAGTCCTACGACCACCAGGAGGTAGAGAAGACCATGATGTACTACGGGACGCCGCTGGTCAAAGAGAGCGACCTCCCCTTTAACTTCTACCTGCTGGATCTGCCTCGGAACCACAGCGGCTGGTGGGTGAAGCACCTGGTCCACCTCTGGATGGGGAACATGCCCACAGGACGGTGGCCCAGCTGGGTGGTGAGTCTGCGACGTGGAGAGAACCCCGCTTAACTGGTGTTCCTCCAATGGTTCCTCGCGTTTCTGTTCTTCCTCCTCATAAATGCACCGCTCAGGTCCTCCTGCTGCTGCAAGAACCACTTTTGATCGTTAAACTACAGGACTAAAAAAAAAACCTCAGTCATGAGCAATTTATACAACAATTATTTTCTTTTTATTGAAGGTCATTTTGGGGGCATTTTTGAGGCAGGCAGGAAGAGGAAGGACACGACGCAGCCGGCATCAGCAGACGCGTCATAGCATGAGTTCATATGTCTAAAAACAAGCCGGTTCCGGGGGCGTCCAGGTGTGATGGAGGAACACACACACACACACACACACACACACGCACACACAAGCAGAGGACCGTGGTGGGCTGGTTTCATCTGGCTGGGCCTTAATGAGGTCTGATTACAAGCTGCCACCCTTCTCAGAAAGGGTGCAACTGATTGATCATACTGACTGATTACTGAGCGTTATGGTTATAGTTACCGAGGCAGCGCGTTCAGCCGCCCTCCATTAGCCGCCCTCCATTAGCTGACTCACGCTCCTGACGGCCTCGGCCAGCGTCTGTAACCGGCGGCGACGTCAGCCGGTCTCAAGCTTCTCCTGCGCTTCGCTCCAGGATTCCTTCACCCGTCTCACCGACCTTCTCCCCCCCCTCCTCCGCCGCTCTCGACTCAGGTGGGCAACCACGACAAGCCTCGCATGGCCTCCGGCGCCGGTCGGGCCTACGTGCGCGTCATCAACATGCTCCTGCTGACTCTTCCCGGGACGCCGACCACCTACTACGGCGAGGAGATCGGCATGGAGAACATCAACATCACCCAGAGTCAGAATCTGGACCCTGCTGGCGAGTACGATGTGGTGAGTACGGTCCCGCGCGCGTGCAGACGCCTCCGGTCTTCGTTCCTCGGCGTGCGTGAGGCCTCGCTGACGTCCACGCGTGTCCACGCCCGCCGTCTCTGCTGCTCAGCGTTCCAGCCGGGACCCTCAGCGCTCTCCCATGCAGTGGAGCGACCACGTGAACGCCGGCTTCAACAACGGGAGCGTCACATGGCTGCCGGTGCATCCCGACTACAGGAGCGTCAACGTGGAGGTACGCGGTTCCTCCAGAACCTCGCGGTCCGAGTCCTTCACCTTCCTCTTTTCAAATCACAAACCCACTTGCCGCCGTTCCCCCTCCAGAACCAGAAGAAAGACGAGGGCTCGGTCCTGGCTCAGTACCGCTTCCTGAGCGCCTTGCGCCAGTCCGAGCTGCCCCTCCACCGCGGGTGGTTCTGCTACGTCCACGCCGACGCCGACGTCTTCGCTTACCTCCGAGAGCTGGACGGGGTGGACCACGCTTTCCTGATGGTGCTTAATTTCGGCAGCGAGCCGGCCGTCACGGACCTGTCCTCCGTTCACCAGTTACCCGACCAGCTGAGGGTGCTGATGAGCACCAACCGGGCCAGCGGGGGCCAGGTGTTCCACAAGTCTGACATCCGCACAGAGGCGGGAGAGGGTCTGGTGATCCGGTACTCCAGCCCGGCCGGCTTTAATCCCGAGCATCCCGACCAGTGCTTCATCTCGGAGAAGGCCTGCTACCTGAGCGCCCTGGACATCCTCTACAGATGCTAACGGCCTGAGAGAAGAGCTCCTCCCCCTGGAGGCTGATAACCGTGAAATGATAATAATAATAATAAAATTCACTGCAGTTACACCCACTGTTGTCTTTCCTCCTCCGCCCCCGACGCCTGGCGGCCTCCAGGTGGCGCTGCTACCTCGTCCTCCTGCGAGCGGGCCGGCGAGCGTCCAGGCTCAGCTCCGCGTAGAGGAACGCCAACTCGAGGGCTTCCTGAGTCGGGGAGAAGAGACGAGTGAGCGCTCGCTGCGGCTGATGTAACACGGCACCTTTATGCTAACGTGCAAAGGACACTTGCTTCTGATGCTGGAAAAAACTTTGGATGAGCAGACGCTCAGGTGATGAGCTTGTTGCCTCTTTTCAACGGTGACTTACTTTCTATGTTGGATTTGTAGAAGTAATTCGATGTCGGAGGAAGAGAAGACTAGTTTTCACCTTTCAGTGGCTTTGGCAGAGATTCATAAATGTCACCAAGTGCTCATTGAGGAACAAATGTTCGAGTAAATCATGAACCCATCAGCCACAACATTATGACCACTGCGTGTTCACCGTAGAATATACTGCAACCGCCCTGCGATCAGTTCTCCCTGTCCTGGGAGAATGCCGGCGGGTCCCTAATATTTTGGTCACCTGATACATGTGAGTGTGGTGACCAGAATATTAGGGACCCCTCCCAGTGTAACCCAGTACAGTCCAACAACAGCGTCACAAACTACAGTTCCAATAACAATCATTCAAACATGTCAACACCTCTCTCACACACATTCAATCACAATCCAACATAAAACTCCTCCTGAAGGGCTGTTGTATTATACTCTATGGTGGACACGCGGTGGTCGTAATCTTATGGCTGATGGGTGTGTGTGTGTGTGTGTGTGTGTGTGTGTGTGTGTGTGGTTACCTCCTCCAGCAGCAGCTCCGGGTCTTCAGGCCCGAGGTGATTTGCTCCAGGTTGGACATTCAGAACTATGTTTGGTGCTGGTTCTACAAAATGAGCAGAAGAACCGAGGTCAGCAGGGCCTCCTGTCAGACGTTCCTCTCATCCCGCCGTGATACCTTCACTCCCCCTCCATCTCCCCGAGGCTCCTCCTCTTTCCTGACTATATCTGCCCTCCCTTTCCCTGCAGCCGTGTTCCGTCCGTCTGATGTTGCCCCCCCCCCCCCTCCCCTCCTCTTTTCCGCCGCCCCTCCCCTCGCCGCGCTGTTTTTAACAAGTGCGGTCATGACATTGACAGCTCCCAGTCTGTGGCGTCTAATCTCTCGCTCTGATACACTATCTCCTCGCCATGCTAATGGGCCGGCCCACCCACCCGCTCGCCCGCCCACCCGCTCGCTCGCCCGCCCGCTCGTGTCTCAGCCATCAGCACTTTTATCAAAGACTCCGGAGAGCAGAGAGGCAGATTAGGGAGACACACATAAACACTTAAGCTGCCACGTGCATGTGTGTGTGAGCAACAGGAGAGACAGACGGGAGAGAGAGAATGGAAGAGAGAGACAGGAGAGAGGGAGACAGGAGAGAGGGAGACAGGAGGTAATGTGTGTGTCTGAAACAAGAGGAGTGGAGGCAGAGCGAGAAAGAGGGGTATAAAGAGGAGTAGCACCAGTGTGGTGGAGGTAGATTAAAAATGAGAGGGAGAAAGAGCCTGTCTGCAGGGAGATGAGAGCAATTAGCTGACACACACACACACACACACACACACACACACACACACACACACACACACACACACACACACACACACACACACACACACACACAAGGTGACCTAGTCTATACTTTGGAACTTCCGCTGGCACCTCCTCCTGACAGACAGCTGCCCGAGCTGCCTTAAAAGTCTTTGGTGTCACAGATTCAGCCGGGTTCCGGGAACCTTCCCCGGAGGTTCTGGTCCACATTGAACATGACGGGTCTGCAGGCTGCACGTCCATGATGGGAATTCTCCCCAAGGTCTCTACTAGATGGAGACGTGGTGACTTTGGAGGCCGTCTGAGTCCAGTGAACTCGTCTTCATGTTCATGAGCTTTATCCTGCAGGAAGGAGCCATCAGAAGATGGTCCACTGTGGTCATGGGGGGGGTGGAGATGGTCAGCAACAACACTCTGGAAGGCTGTGGTGATTAAACGATGCTCTGATGGGACTAAAAAGACCTCACCACCACCACCACCACCTTCCCCATCAGGGTGTCACAAAATTCTGACTCCACCATCCAGATGTGGCAGCAGAAATCCAGACTCATCAGACCAGCAGCGTTTTTTCAGTCTTCTGTTTCCCAGTTTCGGTGAACCCGTGTGAATCGTAGCCTCAGTAGTTTCATGTTCTCAGCTGACAGCAGAGCCACCTGGTGAGGTCTCCTGCTGCTGTGGTCCATCAGCTTCAGGGTTGGAGGTGTTGGGGGTTCAGAGATGCTCTCCTGCTTCCTCGGCTGTAACGATGGTTCATTGAGTAACTGTCGTCTTTCTATCGGCCGGAACCAGTCTGGCCGTTCTCCTCTGACCTCTGACCTCTGGCATCAACAGTTCATCTTCTCCCAGAGAACTGAGCATCACTGGGTGTCTCCTCTTTGTGGGACCATCCTCTGTAAACCCTAGAGATGGTTGTGTGGGAGAACCCCAGTAGATCAGCAGCTGCTGGGACACTCAGACCAGCAACCAGGACACCTTCAGAGACACTTAAACCACCTTTCTTCTCCATCC
>CAAKHG010036810.1:0-21587 GCA_901007715.1 Dactylopterus volitans
TGCTCGTGCACACGCACACACGCGCGTGCACACACACACACACGCGTAAGCGCACACGCCGTGCCGTCTTGAAGGGGGTTGATTATGAGAGAGGAGGTGAAGACATGGATGAACACCAGGAGTTGCCAGGACAACCCGTGTGACATCACACCACCCATGGAGCAGCGGGGGGAGGGAGGGAAGGAAAGGAGGGGGAAGGGGGGGGCTTGAGTTTGTCCCGTCGCTGATAGGCTGAGATGCAAAGAGGAGAGGAAACGCGTCTCCTTCACCTCCAGTTTCCCACTTAACCTAGTTTAAGGTGGCGGCGATGAAGGGCAGTAACAGGAGTAAGAATGTGTGTGTGTGTGTTGCGTTGTCGCGCGGCTTTATAGCTTGTCGGATGTTTGCGGGGTTTTGGGGTGGGACAATGTTAAGGGATGTCTCAGACGAGTGGGTGGTGTGTGTGTGTGTGTGCGGTGTCGGAGAATAACGCTATTATCTCCAGCGCTGCCTGTCTGATTTGTTGGCCTTTTATCCTGAGTGGGCTTTTACTGCGGCCCCTTTATGTCCTGCTGCCCAAACAGCGGCCATTTAGAACACCGCCACACGCGCCGCCTCTCGCTAAGTACACTTTCCATTTAGCATGCCGTCTGCGGCGCTGCCTAAATAACTCCCGAGTGGTTTCTATGGCAACGAACCCATGCCCATATAAGGCGCGGTGGAGATTCTCAGCCACCCATCCTCGCTCTCCAGCTCCGCCGTCTCTCCATCGCCTCCTCACACCTTTACCGCCGCCCCCCACCACCGCCACCACACACACACACACACACACACACACACACACACACACACACACACACACACACACACACACACACAAAAGCCATGTCAGAGACATCAAATATGAATATTTCTGAGCTTTGCGGAACTAACCCTATCTGTCACAATCAGTCTCTCGCTGTCTTGTTCTCTTTTACTACATTCTGTCTCACCATATGCGTGTGTTTGCGTGTGCGTGTGTGTGTGTGTGTGTGTGTGTGTGTGTGTGTGTACGCGCGCCGCGTCGCAGCCTGAGAACCTGTTGTTGGCCAGTAAGATGAAGGGAGCCGCAGTGAAGCTGGCAGACTTTGGCCTTGCGATTGAAGTGCAGGGGGACCAGCAGGCTTGGTTTGGTAAGACAAAAACACACAACCACACAGATACCGAGCGCTCTTGACCAATCACCCGATCCGCTCCGCCGCCCGGGCGCTCGGGGACGCCGCAGCCGCACGAATCGCCACAAAACGGGGGTCCTTTTTTCGCGGGCCCACCCAAGATATGTATCTGCTCGGCCCGCTACGGGAGCCAAACAATATTCGTGCGAGAATTGCCTAAGAGGCTCACAGACACTTTGCGGTTCATGCTTAGGTCATTGTGCCTTGGCAGGCGTCCGAGCGGCGAGCGTTTGGCTGACTCTCCAGCGGGGGACGAGATGATTAATGGGCATTTGCTTGTGACTCTGGGCTGTCGTAATCCGGTCTTGCCTCCCCGAGTCCAGCGGGGCCACAATGGCCTCATCCATTCAAACGGCCGCAGCGAAATAGCCGCCGCCGTCGGTGTTGCGATTGTGTAAAAAAGAATGAAAGAAAAAAAGAAGACGGCAGTTAATTGTGTCCTCTTGGGGTTTTCTGTCGGGCAGGGTTTGCGGGCACCCCTGGTTATCTGTCCCCAGAAGTCCTGAGGAAGGACCCCTATGGCAAGCCGGTGGACATCTGGGCTTGTGGTGAGTCTTCAGATTCGCTGGAATCTGGATTTTGACCGGAAAATTTCTTCGCCTTTTTGATAATGATGCAGCATCTACAGATTGATGACTTGTTGCTGTGTGAATTTTGATTTTTTAAAGCGCATTTAGTGAGCTTGTAATGAGATTGAGCCGCCTCTCCTCGCCTTATTTGAGAAGGACATGAAAGTAATGTAACTTCACCTGTTTCTCTCTGTTTCCTGTCAGGCGTTATTCTCTATATATTGTTAGTTGGATATCCTCCGTTCTGGGATGAAGATCAACACAAACTCTATCAGCAGATCAAAGCAGGAGCATACGATGTAAGTGTGTGTGTGTGTGTGTGTGTGTGGGTGCAGTGCAGGGGTTTGCTAAGCAGTTTTTGACTATTTAATAGTGTCCAATTGAGAGCTGGTCCAAAGCTATTGATCCTATCAGAGCCTCCCTGACGCATTGCAGAGGGGTGTGTGTGTGTATGTGTGCGTGTGCATGCGCGCGCGTGTGTGAGTGTGAGAGAGAAGGGGGCGAGGGAGAGAGAGAGAGAGGAAATCAGAGACGGGGTATCCTTTCTTAGTCTGTGATAATCAAGTCACATTGTGGTTATCAGAGAGGAGGAAAGTCTTGCGGCAGTTTGCTTGTCATGAATTTACTCTTATATTAAAAAAAAATAAAAAAGAAGGTTTTAAGCAGATGCGCCTGCCGTTAATCCCGGCTTAAAATAGCAGTTTCATTTTTCATATCAGCCCAATTTTGATATATTAACTGGAGTGCCCAGATGGTGTGGAGGTGGTTTTGCGGTGCAGCCGCGCCACCGCTCGCCGCTCGCCATTGTTTCCAGCCGCCCGCTCGCCTCTTTTAGAGAGGTGCAACGACTGCAATTCCACTTCCTGATTTCTGCTGCCTGACCTGCTGATTCTTAAAAAAATATATATATATTTTCACAAAGTAACTTTTTGCATGAGGACGCTCTTGCAGGAGCTGGGGAGAGCTTCCGGTATATCCGGCTCAGTCTAGCGCGTCTGGTTTTGATGCAGCAGATCTCGCATAACGTTTGTGCACGTCGTAATGCAGCGTGGCATCTCAAAGTTAAAGAGGGCGCCAGATTGCAGGAGAGGGCAACAAGTCCGTCGTTTGTGAAGTCAAGTCAGGGGCGCGTGTCTGCTAGCGGAGGCCGCTAGCTCGTGGCTAGCCCTGCCCTGTCGCTCGCGTCAGCTTGGCCACCTCGATGGCCTCGGTCGACGCCGTCGTTCCCGACTCGTCGTCGGTTGTGTCTCTTTCGGCTTATTTTTTCCGCCTGGCGCGCTTCGCAGTTGTCGCCGGCGCAAGTCCGGATGTGCCCGCAGACCGGTCGCAGCCGGTCGGACTGAAAACGGCGGCCAATCGAGCGCCGCATCAGCTCATTTTCATATTTATTTAAAGCCCGTTTCGCCGCCTCTTCCCCAGTTTCCCTCCCCAGAGTGGGACACGGTGACTCCCGAGGCGAAGAACCTGATTAACCAGATGTTGACCATCAACCCAGCCAAGAGAATCACCGCCGAGCAGGCCCTCAAACACCCTTGGGTCTGCGTAAGTATGCGCGCGCGTGCGTGCGCGGCGGCGGCGGCGCTTCAGAGCGCCAACCCTCACGCGGGGGTTTGCGTTCTTTTAGCCTCTCGCCAGCTGCGGTTTCTTTGCAAGCAGATACTCTTGAGTGTGTGACGCCGCCCTCTCTCTCGCCCTGCCCCCCCCCCAACCCTCCCACAGCACCGCTCCACAGTGGCGTCCATGATGCACAGACAGGAAACTGTCGAGTGTCTCCGCAAGTTCAACGCTCGCCGAAAACTCAAGGTACTCCTCCCTTACATTGGCTCTCTCCGATATTTTGATTAGATAAGTCACCTCCTCGCCCTTTTGCTAATGATCGGGATATTATTCTGAAAAACGTGACTGGGAGCAGCCCTCCGGTGCCCATGATGTAATTTTATTAGACCTAATTTGTTCATCGTGGGCCTTATGCACAAGCGCCGTCCCAGCGTGACAAAGAAATGAAATGGATTAAGCGTCAGGAGTAAATGCTGCATATTGAACAAAAACACTCAAGTACTAAAAGCTGTGTTTGAACTTTGGCTCAGTTTTGTATATTTCAGCACACGTATTCTTTAATTTTCATTCATATCATATCGGTAATTAAATGTATCCATTATACTTTTTAAATCCAGTATCGGTGAACCTCATGGAGCTGCACATAAATCGGCACTGAAGTAAATATGTGTTGATTTAAAGTTGGTATTTGCACTTTGGCACAGGTGTAGAAAATTGTATTTTTGCATCCTTATAGAGACTTTGGGGTTTTAAAATGGCGCCGGGGTTTGAAAATGTCGCTCGATACCCGGCCTGATTGCTGCCGGTAGCACGCGCAAGCGCTGCGTGCTAACTAGGGGCTGGCGTTGCTAGGTTACAAAACCCGCTCGGCTCCCACGCCAGCGTTCCTTCGCCACGAACGCCGAGTCCGTATCGTTCGCGTTCAGAAATGCTCGCCGAGACGACGGCAAGAAAAGCGGCCAGCCGGAATCGGCTCCTTCTCCGCCGTTGCTGCACGTGCTGCCCCCATCTTCTTTTTTTTTTTTTTTTTGATTGGCCGTTGAGAGAGAGGCGACCATGACGAGCTCAGCGGGGGGTTCCAGAATTCTTTTTTTTTTTTTTTTTTCCCCCAACTTAAGGCTTCAGTTAGCGCAGTCGGCTTCCGTTCTTTGTGTTAACCATTTTTTAATTAATTTGCTCGGAGGAAATAGTCGGAGACTCTGAGATTCGAAGGTTCCCGTTCAGGCCCTCACCGGTTATGTAATTCCTAGCGAACATTCAGCCTCGGCTAATTTTGGCCGCCGAAGACAACATCGTGGCGAAGAAGGCGGCATCGTTAAAAGATGGGAAGGGAAAAAAAGAAAAGAAGAGCGGCTATTGTCCCTTTTAGAAACGAATACAGAGCGGCAGAGAAAGCTGAAAATCCTGTTTGATAAAGCAAATCTCCCAGCATGCATTATGCCTCCCCTCACTTCTCTCTCTCTCTCCTCCTCCTCCTCCTCCTCCTCTTCCTCCTCCAGGGAGCCATCCTCACCACCATGCTGGTGTCCAGAAACTTCTCAGGTGGGTGTGCCCTTCGCCCTCAGCCTCCCACGCAGCACATGCAGAGGGAGAGGAGGAAGGAGAGTGGATAGAGTCCTCTGCACCTCTTTTAACCCCGCCCCCCCTCCACCACCACACACACACACACACACACACACACACACACACACACACACACACACACACACACTCACCCACTCATCTTGAAAATAACTGTTTTTTGTTTGTTTTTTTGTTGTTTTTTTTTATCTGTGTGCACAGGAGTTTGCTTGCTTTACGACATTAGAACTGATTTCACACACCAAGTTTCCTTCCGGTCGCGGCGGAAAATAACGCACCTGTAACGAGTCCGGTTGCATCCGCGCGCGCGCGAGCCGTCATTTACTGTGCCAGACTATGTGTGGGTACGGGGTTTTTGTCCTTGTCCATGCTAATATATTTCTCCCTGTGTGTCTGTGTGTGTGTGTGTGTGCGTGTGTGTGCGCGTGGGTGTGTGCGTTTGTGCGTGCGTGTGTGTGTCCCTCTTTTCTGCTGCCTGTGGAGCATTTGCATGGTTGTGAGAGGATAGTCTAGACCTTTTAATGACCCCCCCCCCCTTTTTTTGTTACGTTGGGGCAGGTATGGTGTTATTAAAACAGCTGACTGCTAAGATTCTGTGAGTTTACTCTCAGCCTGCTGAGAGTGACTTGACTTTGTCGATGCCTTGTTCCCCAGCCTTTAAGTAATTGGTCAGTCGATTGGTTAATGATTACAACCCTAGGCCTAGGAAACCACAGGGGTGTGCGTCTTTGCTTTTAGCCCATTTCTATCAAAGCGCGCGATACATCTGGGCTGTAGCCGGCGGCCCCCTGTAGCTTTCTAGGCCCGCGATAGACCAGCGTGACGACAGACCTGCATAACTTGCATAGCCCCTCCCAACTGTAGCATTTCTGTCCAATAGTGGGCCGGCAGCATACCAACTCTGCTGCTGCCGCCTCCTCCACGGCCTCACTGGCTCAGGAAGGTACGTCCCAGAGACACGCCCATCCACTTCCTCTCTGCACACACACACACACACACACACGCAGCCACTTCTCGGCCCATCGAAACAAGCCGCGTCCTCATTACCACCCCTCACACTCCTGCATGCAGCCTCCGCCGGCATCTTCATCAACGTTCACGCGCACACACGCACGCACGCACGCATCCTCAGACATGTTTAGTCCGTTCAGGGATCTCAAAAAAAGGAAGAAAAAAAAAACCACGAACATGGTTGTTCACTTTGCGGTAACGCAGCGGTTTCAGGTCGTAGGCTCACAGTCGCGTCCATCGGCATCACTTAATGCTAATCGGCTGAGTTCAGCCTGCACCCCAGAGCGCTCTTTTATTTTTCCTTACATCTACACCTCAGCACCACTCAGCCTTGACCTCGTAACTCCCTTCCCCCGCCCCCTCCCATCTCATCTCCCGAACTTAGCTATGTCGTCATCTCTACCAAGCTCCATCCTGACCTCCAGCTGACCCCACGTGCCCCCTATGCTCTTCCCTCGGCGGCGGCTGGGAGAACGTGCACAGGGGTGGACCGGGGCAGGGGATGAGGAGGGGCATGTATCCTATGGGCGGGAAACTGACACTGCAGGGGGCTGGCAAGAGCTGGGTTGGCGTGCTGCCATCGTCAGACCTGGGTTTGGTGGGTGTGGAAATGGGTGGGATTTGTGGGGGAGGGGTGGATGCTGAGCCGGAGGGAGGAGGAGTTTGGAGTGAGACGGGAGATGGGAGTGCCGGTTTCTGCTCCGTCGCCGGAGCCAACTGTTGAAACAGTCGCCCTTGCTCGGCCTTCCTGGCGAATCCCGGGAGGTTAAAGGCATCCCTCGTCTCATCTTCCCACCTCCTGAGCTCCAGTTTTAGTACTTTCTTTATTAACAAAGGCGCCCAAAGGAGTGCGAGAAGCCAGCGTGGCAGAAGACCCACCTTCTGTCACACCGGCGAGACATGGAATGGCATGTCTTAGCACCGTTTTTTTTTTTCCGGAAGGGACCATGGTCTTATTTTGAAAGTACTAAAACCGGGGCGGCGCTCTCATCCGGCCGGGCGGGATCGGGTGGGGAAGGTCGGCGATTCCGATGGTGGCTCCATGGATTCAGTACGTTTGCAAAAAAAACCCAAAAAAAACGCGGTGTAGAGCAAAGCGGATTCCCTCTCACATTTTTCAGAGGCGAGAATCTCCTTTGCTCTGCACTGTACACCAATTATCTCTTATCAGTAGATGTTATGTGTGTGTGTGTGTGGAGGCAGAATAACGGGTAAAAAAAAAAAAAAGAGATGTGAGAAAGGATGATGACCTCAGTGGAGGCAGGCTGGAATGTGTGATTGGTGCGTTGAGATTTGCGGTGTGTGTGTGTGTGTGTGTGTGTGTGAAGGTTTGATTGCCAGCTAGAGCCCCGCACACACACCCCCCCCACCGGCCCCCCTCCGCCCAGATTGCGGGGAGGGTGGGAAGGCGGGCCCCTCTCCTCGCTGAGACCGGACCAAGTTGCCTGTTTTTTGTAAGTGTTTTTGCGAGCACAATGTGTGACGTCGTCGCTTCAGACGGGACTCGCCCGCCCTCCCTTCAACTTTTTTATTTATTTATTTGTTCATCTATTCATTTATGTATTTATGGCTTTCAGTCCTCTGGTGATGCCACTCAACGCTGCCAGTTCCTGTCACTTTTATGCCGCTTCCTCGCACCTCCTCGTAGAGCACGGCTGATGGGAAGGCTTGGCGGTTCGCTCATGATGTTCCCTTTTCCGATGATATTTTAGTTTAAAAAAAAAAAAAAAAATGTGACAGATGTGTGTGGCCTGCGTGCTTCCAGACGGGCGTTTGCCTTGCCGCCTTCTTGCATGCGGGTGCCCTGTGTCGGTTACACCTTCCCAAAACCGTCGGTGGGCGCGGGGGGGTCCGTCCTCCCCCGGCGCTTCCTAATCCATCCTTCCCTCCTCGGAGGGGCCCCCGGGCCGCCTTGCGAGGCTGCCGGCGACGTCCTCGGAGGAGCAGGAGGGAAGGATGCGTTCAGAGAGCACGTGGCGGTCCCATGCCGTCGCCATTGCCGTCGCTGATGGCTGTTTTTCGGCGCAAGGGCAGTTGTTTTTGCGCTTCCGAACCGTTTGATTCTCCCTCTGTCTCTCCGGTTGTGGAATGAATACTTTTTTATTATTATTATTATTTTTTGTTTGTTTCCTTTGGATGCTGCATGGCGAGGCAGTGGTAGAACCTGCATATCAACAGCCGAGACTCTGCAGCATGACTTGTCACTTGATAATGTTTGCTGCCTTTACCGCCCCCCTCCCCCCTTATCTCGACTCTCTTGTACTGAGACGCTAAAGCCTGCTCCCTCGACCTTCCCCTTCCTCTCTCTCTCCCTCTCCCTCTCCCATTTCTAATTGGAAGGTAAGAAACGCAAGATAAGATATTTTTTTTTTCCCTTTTTTTTGGAGCCTGTGTTTGTGTGTGCGTGCGTGCGTGTGTGCTCTGTGCGCGCGTGTGTGTGTGTGTGTGTGTGTCTGCAGGGGAAAAAGGAAACAGGCAGCCGAAGAGCTTCAGACTGACTAGAGAAGTGACCAGGGCCCTTAAAGGAAATCAATGATTTACATTAACCTGGCTCATCGCTGTCAGTCCTGGCGGCGGTTTGAGTCCAACCATCACTTTTCTTTTTAGTTCTGCCGGGGTCTCTCAGACAGGAAATGGGATGAGGAAGTTTACTCTGCGCTCGGGTTTCTCTTTTTATCCCCAGGTGGCAATGAATGGATCCTGATCTGAATAGGTTTTGCAGAGTCTAGCAAACTATACATCCATGGATTAGATTTCAAAAAAAAGAAGAAAAAAAAAACGTTAGAAGAGATCCGTTGAATACATGTTACTCCCTGGTGCGGTATCCTACGTTTTCATATAAGCTCCGGTTTCTTAGACATGACCCAGAAAGAAAAAAAAAAGATCCAGATTTTTGCTAAACTTGCTAAAATGCTGGGAAAAAAAAGAAGGAAGCGGGTGGATTGGCGCGGATGCTCAGAGTCAACAGTGAAACTCAATTTTCTGCCGGTTTCTCTCCCTTTCTATCCCTCTTTATCTTTCCCCACCTTTTTTTTTTTTCTTTTTTTTTTTGTTTTGTTTTCACAGCATGCAAAAGTTTACTCAACAAGAAGTCAGATTCTGCTAAGGTAAGGTCGTCTCGTCACCTCTCCGCCCTCCTTTTGTCCTCCTACCTCGTCCCGTCTCTCCTCGCGTAGCCGACCCCCTTTATTCTCTCTCTCTCTCTCTCCTTCGCTGTCTCTCTCTTGCTGTCTCTCTCCTCCTCGTGTTATGCTGAGCAATATCTTTTTCACACAGTAAATGATTTGTTTCAGGGTTCCAGTCCTGTCCAGGTTTTTATTTTATTTTTTATTTTTTTGGTGTGTGTGTAACCGATCCCCCCCCCCCCCCCCCCCCCCCCCCCCCCCCCCCTCCGTACTTCCCCTCATTCATTTCTAGAGCGGGTCATGTTTTTACCTCAGGGGGTTCTCAGTCTTTTTGGCCTGTTTATAGATCCCCTGAATCCCCGCAGTCCCATCCACAAGTTCGAGAATCTGTTTTTTTTTTTTTTGTTCTCTCTTTCTAAAGTGTGTCCAATAATCAGTCGCACCTCTTGTCGCTGTCGGTTTTGTTCTTTCACCCTTTTTTTTTTTTTTTTTCTTAGTCCGAGGTTTCGCTGCTCTCTTTTCCGAGCAGCCTCCGTCATTCTCTGCCGCTATTAAGCATCTCCCGCCTCCCTCCCACACACCCCCACCCACCCTCTTCCCCTCCTCCCCGCCTCCCTCTCTTTCTCTGCCCCAGGGGTCTCTGTGCAGTTAAGTGATGGAGGCATAGAGAGTTAGTGAGGCAGTAAAAAGGATGATCTAGAGGCCATTCTGTGGCACTCACCCTCTCATTTGCCCTGTTAGCTCTCAACAGCTTGGGAGCCTCGACTAACATTACCCCATTTCCTAAAGGCGTGTAATTCTAATGCATCTATGTGTGCGTGCGCGCGCGTGTGTGTGTGTGTGTGTGTGCGTGCGCCGTATGTGTACAACTCTTTTGAGTGTTTGCGTTCTCGTCCCAGCCTTCAACCAACAACAGTAAGAACAGTATAGTGAGCGCCATCAATGCCCTGAAAGACACCAACATGGCAACCAACGCCCAAATGGTACAGTAGGCCGCCGCAGTCACCTCAACCCCCCCCACCCCCCGACCCCCCCACCCCTCTGAGTAGTTGCATAGTTGCATAGTGTCCTGTTTTTTTTTTTTTTTGCCGTCATCCTCCATCATCGTAGTCGCTGCTTGTCATCCTTCATCAGTCATCCAGGAGGTGTTGCGCTGTAGCTTCTCCCGGCAGCACCCGTCCTCCATTTTAAACCCCCCCCCCCCCCCACCAAGGTACACGTGTTCCTGAATTCTGCGCAGAGCACGCGCTCTTTGGGAGCTTCTTAAAAGATGCTCCTTTTTAGACCCGGAAACGGAAACGTCAGGATTCACATGTGTACCTTGTTTTAGGTTGACGAGGGGCATGGATTTTTATCTCCAGTGTCATAAGGCCTCTGGCGTGGCAGCACAGAGAACTGTGGAGTCCCGGTCCCGGCCCTGCTGTCGCCTGCCGACACCCACCCTAGATATCTCCACCGCTCCTGTCGTGCACTAACCTCACTTTTGTTCTCTCTATATAATCCTTTTCCCGCCCACGCTTAACTGGCCGTCCTTAAATATTCTCGCCCTCCCTCCCCCTCACTCCCTCCCTCCCCCGCGCAGCCACCTGACGTAACGTCTCACTCTGCCGTCCATCTAACTTAGCTGTCATCCAACCATCTTTCTCACACTAACCAAGAGGGGTCACCAGCGCTGCCCCGACCCAGCGGTGTAGAAGCAGGTGTGTTAAGAGTAGGACGCGTCAAGCGCGTGGAGCCCTGCCTGCTCAGGGGCGGCGCTGCTGACCCCCCGGCTCTAACCCCACCGTCATCACCGTTGCATTCTCTTCAAGTAGTGGCATGATGTGATTTTTTTTTTTCCCACATTGCTTCACAAGCATGCGACGCCGTGTTGTGGTTCTGCAGTCGGGACAGGTTAAGGTGGTGTTTCTCAACTGGTGGTGTGGGACCCCGAAGTAGGCCGGCGTAGCTGTGGTTTATTTTCATTTTATTTTAACACCACATGGCAAACGCGTCACGCCAGATGACGGTCTGCCAAGCGAAAACATGGACTGATCTTCTTAGAATCCATCATCTATTGTTTTCTATTCCGGTTTTAAAGAAAGAAAAAAAGAGGGCAGCATCTGAGTATCGGACCGTTGAGACTGCGGCTTCAAGGAGGCATGATGAGAATTTCTTTCGCCGCTTTTGTAAACAGTCGAGAAAACGTGCGGCGCAGACTCAGTCGATGCTGAAAGTAAACAGCTGCCCGAGCCGTGGCCTCCTCTTGGCGGTTTTTGGGGGAGAGTTTATTGTGGGTCGCGACCCTTATGGGAGGGAAACGGGGGGGTCTCACTCGGTAGTCAGTTGAGGAGCACTGGTGCAGGAACGACGGCGCGCCGGAACCGACCCCTCTGCTCTGCCTTGCAGGAGTCTCAGAGCACCGTGGTGCACAACCCAGCGGACGGAGTCAAGGTGAGACTGGGTGGGGGGGGGGGGGCGGTGTCGCCACGGCGGCCGCTCTCGCTCTGACCCCAGACGCCGGTTTTCGTTGATTTTGAGCGTAACCTAACGTCCCTCCCTCTGCACTCCAGGGATCCACGGAGAGCAACGCCACCAACGACGAGGAGGAAATGAAAGGTAGGCAAGGTGCTCACGTCCACCTCCTGTTTTTTGCTCGCCCTCTCTCTCTCTCTCTCTCCCTGTCTCCCATCTAGCGAAGCGCGTGCATTTTGACTGTAGTGACTGGCAGGCGTGCTGAGATGCGACGCGTCTCTCACACTCTCGATGGTGTGCCTGTTTGTGCGTGGATGTATGTATTTGTTGTGCGTCTGGCTGCATTTTGCTCGCGTGCGCGTGTTTGTGTGTGTGTGTGTGTGTGTGTGTTCTAGCGGACGGTTCGGCGCTGAGTCAGAGCAGCGCCACAGAGGAGATGCCCCCACTTCTGCCCTCACCTCAAAGTTCACCTGCCAGTAAGTTTGTCCATGGCAACCAGACGCTATATGGTCGCCCCTGGCAAGGCCCTAACAAACCCCACCCACCCACCCTGACTCCCACCCTTGGCTTTTTTTTTTTTGTAGTCACCGGCAATGACGTCTCACATCTTTGAACTCCCTCACTCTGATCCACCAAGCTTTTTTTTTTTTGTTTTTTTTCTTTTTTCTCGAGGGTTCCCACTGGGTGTTTTGGAATGCGGTTGACTTTTTGTTTAATTTTCATGTTCAGGGGGAATATTGGAAAATCAACAAAGTACTCGAGGGAAGCCCAAAAGAACGTCATAGAAAGTGTAACTCCAGTTTACTCCAATTTGGGTCTCACTCGCCTAGTTTTGACGTTTACTCCTGCGCCGCTGGGCGACGCAGGGGAGTCTCCTCCCCACCGGCCGTTTGTAGCGAACGTAATCATGGAATGATGAATCCAGAATTAGGGCTGCGACTAACGATTATTTTGGTAATCGATTAATCTGTCGATTATTTCTTCGATTAATCGGATTTAGAAAAAAGTGCACAAATTTTATTTACATTGTAGGGAAGAGAAGAACAAGGAGAAGAGATGGATACTTCATTGAAAATTACATATTTTAAATCAACTTTGCTGCTGATATTTGGCTGCTACTGATACAAAAAGTAAATGAAAAACCATCAATGTGTCGGGCTTCTGGTTTATAAATCCCAAGAAGACGACCTCAAATGTCTTGTTTTGTATAAACCACCAGTCCACAACCCGAGGATGTTCACTTTACTGTCATAGACGAGAGAAACCAGCAAATATTCATGCTTGACAAGATGGAATCAGAGAATTTGGACTTTTTCTACTTTAAAAAAAAGCTCAAAACGATCAGTCGATTATCAAAATAGTTGGCGATTGATTCAATAATCGATTAGTCATCGATTAATTGATTAATTGTTGCAGCCCTATCCAGAATCACCCGTTTTGGAATTATTTGGGGATTCAGACGCGGCCAGCCAGCCAGCTGAGGGACCCAAATGAAGCGGCAAATGCGCCATCTCAGGCCGAGAATCCCCCCGTGCCTTTGCCAGAGCTTCCTAAATATGGGAGGGACGGTCCGAAACGGCGGCTTCGCCGAAATATCTCATCAAGGACGCGATGTCTTTTCACCGCGTTGAAAAGGAGTCCCTCAAGGAGTCGCTTTGATAAGCAACACGCACTTCGCGGACGGATATTTTTTTTAGTTTCGAAAAAAAAGCCGCCATGCGAGACCCCAGCCGTAAAGTCGGAGCCAAAGTAAGTTTGCCTCCGTTTGAATCGATCTTTACCTTCAGATTATCCTCCGGCAGCCGCGTTTTTGTTTTTTTTTAATGTGAAAATATGATCGTGCCGGGCGAAGGGCGCCGCCGCCGCTCGCCGCCTCCCCAGTCAAGAGGGGAGGCGGCGAGGGGATGAAGGTGGAGAGAAAACACATCACCGTGTCAGTTCCCGTTTCTCGCGCTTTTTTTTGTTTGCGCTCTCGCGTTAATTATTTACCGATTTGTTGAGGAACCGACTGTCAGGTCGGCAAAAATAAAATGTCAAAAACGAGGCGGCCGCGCTTGCTGCGTTTCCGCAGAGTAAAAGGCGGCGGCTTGAGGACGCAGCGACGCTGGCGGACGCGGAGATCGGGGTTTCTGGCGCAGAAAGTGCCAGCGGTCAGACAGTCACGCTCAAGACTCGGACGTTAGAAACTCTTTAATATTTTTACAGACTTTTACGAGGGTGCCGCCACCGGGTACTTTGATAGCAGTAGTTGACATGCAAAGTACTGCGGCAGGCGCAGACGTTCATGCCAGCGCTGATCCCAGTCTTCAGGCTGCATGGGGAAAAAAAACAACCTTTTAAACCCGGATTTCATGTATGCGGGATTTTGTGTTTGTACACAGTTTCCTAAATTGTAAAAGAGCCTCTCTGTGCTGAATCATAGCCCGCGTGTCGTTACACATATTGTGTCACCAGATTCTGACAAACTGTTACAGTTCCCCAATTTGATACCACGGCTCTTTTTTTTTTCTTTTTTCTTTTTTTTAATTTCACAAATTCGAAGTCTGCACGCGTCGCCGCGAGCAAAACACTCTTGAGGAAACACTTGGGAGACGCCGATGATCCTCATCTAGCAAATCCCGCTCTGCCAGGTTTCTGCGTCCCATCTGATCCCGCGACAGCTTGGCTTTCCGAAGCCATCCTGATTTTTTTTTTTTTTTTTTTCCCGCACACATTCTCGCCGCTCGACAGTCACCCTCGTCGCCGCCGCCAGCCGCGGAGGCAAAGACCCAAGTTGTGATTTACCGGATTTTGCACTCAAACACGGGAGGCTTTCGCTCACATCCGAAGAGCACGGCCGCAATTATGGAAAGTTAGTCTAGAAAAAAAAAAAAAAAAAGTCATCGGGGCCACTGTGGGAACCCTGAAACGTGTGCGAGTGACTGAGTGTGTGTGTGTGTGTGTGTTTCTTGTTGGTCACTGCATCTATCCCCTTGTCCTCCCGATGTGACAGCTCCAGCTTGAGGAGGCCTTGCTTACCTTTGCAGCCGTGTGCCCCGAACCGGCCTCCCAGTCCGGGAAGAACACCCGACCCCCCCTCACCCCCACCACCACCACCACCAATCCCCCCACCAACCACCCTCCCAGGCTGCCTGCCTTACTTTTACTGGAACCACGCGCGCCATTCTGAACCACGTCCGTCTTCATCCTCTCGCCATTCTCCTCCTCTACGCCGTAATCCCGTATTATTCTCTATTGTGTTATTCAATCTCTGGTCTCTCTCTCCCCCTCTAATAAGCGCACTTGCTTCTCCCCCAGTCTCTCTGATCCCTCCTCCGAGAGGTCTCCCCATCTTGACTCTTATCGTCCCTCTTGTCTGTCGACCTCTAGTCCTTTCTGCTCTCGTCACACCTGCATTTAATATTCCCCCTCCCCCGACACCCCACCCCTCTCTCCTCCATCCTCCCGTCCTTCCTTCCTTCCTTTAACATGCAAAGTTGCCCCACAGGCGTAGCTGCGCAAGCTAATAACGGCGAGCGGCGCTCCTTTAGCTGAGCGCTGCACTTCGTCGCAGGACGCCGCAGTTAATGTACACGAGCGTTAAGAGCAGAGTAGATGCGAGCAGGCAGTTAAGTGACTTGCCCCCATCGCACGGCATCACCATCACCACCATCATCACCATCAGCAGGGCCGCGCTGATCTTGCTTCCAGCTGCCCCCCCCGCCCCCCATCCATCCGTCCTCGTGTCAGCCGCCCGCATGCCTCGTCACAAACTAACCCCCCTCGGCTGCTGCTAATTTCCGATCCCCGCCGCATAACCCGCATCCAGTTTTGCTGTGGTTTTTGGTTTGTTTTGGGGGGTTTTTCTTTTGTGGGGTTTAATTGCACGAGCTGCCATGCGGATAATCACATGTACATTTTCAGCCATCATCGTCTGTTCTCCATCCACGTTTTTGTTTTTCTTTTTTTTTTTCCTGTGTGCGTGCGCGTGTGTGTGTGTGTTTGTGTTGACCCATCCGTTGTGTGTTTCAGTTCCGCCGCATGACGTAAAGCGCATGGCATGGAACAGCACGGGCAACAGCTCCTGCCCCGACTCTGAGCTCTCGCAGTCGTCCGCGCCCGCCGCTCCGCTAGGGAGCAACGCTGTCGCTGCTAAAAGCAACACTAAGCCCAGTAAGGACACATCTGCACCGACGCCTCCCCTCCGCCCTCCACTCACCGTAGCTGTCGCACACTAATCGCTTTGCAACCCTGATTAGGGCTGGTTTTTGGGTTTTTTTTTTTTACTTTCTTTCTCAGGAATCGAAGAAGGCAGGCCGTCGGTGTCCTAACAGTAACAAGGTCTTGAACAATGCAAGCCAGGGGGGGAAAATGGCAGCCTTTGAACCAGAATAATGATTCCAGCGCTAATTGTGTGGTGAAATGACTTGCTAAGAAGATGCGGGCGTTACTCCGCTCTGCTCCATATTCATGCACGCGGGAGTAAACGAGGCGTTCGGCGGCGAACTATTTTCAGCCACGGAATAACAGGCGTTTGATATGCCAGTTAGCGTTTACAGCGGCGGGGGAAATGAACGCGGTATTGACATTAACCGCGCGGCCTGTGTTCATGATAATGAGGTTACCCGGCGCAGCGGCGTGACAGGAGAGCGGGTTCAGAGTTCCTAGCAAGCTCCAGATGTGGGTACTTTTTTTTTTTTGCGTTTTTGGCAGGAAATTACATTCTGGATCATTTACGTCATTGCTTTTGTCTCCCGACTCGCCGTGACGCTCGCTGATGACGCACGCCGGCTGTCGTGAGAGACGTGGCGACACATTTCGGTGTTGAACCACCAGAAGAAGAAGAAAAAAAAACCCAGAGGTGGTGTGTGAGCAGCGGGGCTGCATACTGACGCGCTCCGATATTGTTGGATATGTTGGATATATACACCGAGCAGCCGTAACATTACGACCACTGACAGGTGAAGTGAATAACACTGATTATCTGGTTGCCATGGCAGCTGTCACTTGGGTGGGACATATTAGGCACTAGTGAACGTTTTGTCCTCAAAGTTGATGTGATGGAAGCAGGAAAATTGGGCGTGCGTGAGGATTTGAGCGAGTTTGACAGGGGCCGGGTTGTGGTGTCTAGACGACCGGGTCAGAACATCTCCAGAACTGCGGCTCTTGTGGGATGTTCCATGTCTGCTGTGGTCAGGACCGATCAAAAAGTGGTCCCAGGAAGGGAAAGCAGTGAACCGGCGACAGTCATGGATGGCCGAGGCTCACTGATGCATGTGGGGGGGGTGAAGGCCGGCCCGTGTGGTCCGATCCAACAGACCAGCTACTGGAGCTCAAACTGCTGGAAAAAAGTTGCTGCTGGTTCTGATAGGAAGGAGTCAGAACACACAGTCATGGCGGTTTGTTGTGTGTGGGACCAGTCAGGGTGCCCATGCTGACCCCTGCCCACTGCTGGAAGCACCAACAATGGACACGGGAGCACCAGAACTGGACCACGGAGCAACGGAAGAAGGTGGCCTGGTCTGATGGATCAGGTTCTCTTTTACATCCTTTGACACGTAGCAGCTACCTAAGCGTTGTTGCAGACCATGTTCCCCCTTCCATGGAAACGGTATTCCCTGATGGCAGCGGCCTCTTCCAGCAGGATAATGCTCCCTGCCACAAAGCAACAAAGCTTCAGGAATGTTTGAGGAACACAACAACCAGTTCAAGGTGTTGACTCAACCTCCAAGTTCTCCAGATCTCAATCCAATCCAGCATCTGCGGGATGTGCTGGACAAACAATTCCGATCCATGGAGGCTCCACCTCACAACCTCCCGGACTCAAGGGATTTGCTGCTGACAACTTGGTGCCAGACACCACAGCAACACCTTCAGAGGTCTAGTGGAGTCCAGGCCTCGATGGGTCAGGACTGTTTTGTTGGCCTACACAGTGTCAGGCAGGTGGTCATAATGTTGTGGCTGATCGGTGCATATTTGACCGGTAAATTCTCTTCATTTTCCCTGCCGTTGGCGGATGAGCCAAAAAGTTCATTTTGGTCCCTGACAGTGAAGATCTGTCACCAAGAAACAAACTCAAAGACTTCATGTTCCAGCAGATATTCAGGAAACCTTTATTTGGTTTCATTCATTATTTTTTTTTAACAAATTTTAAATTTGGTTCATGTTTGGTCAATGTGTGCATGGAAAGTCCAGAAGGAATCGGGCATCGGATGGCACAAGTGTAGTTTTCTTTGGAAGATGAGTGTTGGAGTTAATGAAACGTGTGTTTGGAAGAAAAAAGTTATTTTTTATTATCAAACTCGGTCAGATGAAGTGTTAAAGGTTCAACATTATAAGCGTATTGAATAATTACAGGAGATGTGGTTCAAGGCTGCGGAAAAGGCTAAGCTAGTTGGCTCTTAAGTTGGGACGTTCTCGCCGAGCGTTCGGTTTCGTGCTTGAGTTTTTGTGTGTCGTATCGGAGGTGAGAAGCAAAGGCGCCGAGGTCGACGAGGTCGGGCCGCGGTGGGGAAGCGCTGACCAGGTCCGAGCTAAAGGGGAACTTCAGCGTGTCGTTGATTGCGTCTCACTTTATGTTCTCAGGTTCTCTTATCATTTGCTATCTCGCTGTCTTTGTCTCCTTCTTCCTGCAGCCCGCAAACAGGAGATCATCAAGATAACGGAGCAGCTGATCGAGGCCATCAACAATGGAGATTTTGAAGCCTACACGTGAGTATACGAGCATACGCGGACGGGCGCGCGGGTTTGAAATGGGAGAAACGGAAATCCTCGGCTTTCTAAAGCGAATTAATCGGCCACCTTTCTGTTTCTGCCGCTTGTTTTCCCTCCGGACGCTGTTTTCCACCGCTTTCTCGCTTTTCATTCTCACGGCCCTCTCTCTCTCTCTCTCTCTCAGGAGGATTTGTGATCCCGGACTCACCTCTTTTGAACCCGAGGCTCTGGGGAACCTGGTGGAGGGCATGGACTTCCACAAGTTCTACTTCGAAAACCGTAAGCGCACATGCGGCTCCTTTTCAGATCCGCGTGGAAAAGGGTGAGGTTTCCTCCCCTGCAGGATGAGGAAGTGTATGTCCTTCTTGGCCATCGATGTGGTCTCTTTCTTTCTTTTTTTTTGTTCTTCCCTAAATGGTGAATTGCTTTGTTTACGAACCGCGCGCATGTGTTTGGTCTGTGAAGTAAAGAGGATTGCGTGTTTCGTGTGCGGGGCAGTCCCGAGTCCAAAGATGCTAATTTGACCTGTCAGCGAGAAGCAGGAAATCTCGACATTTTCAAAAGCTGCGGCAGCGATTTACTTTGGCATGTGTTTTTTTTTTTTTTTTTTTTTTTTGAGCCTCTCGGGTCATTTCGGATGACCGGTGAACGAAACTCGCAGTCGCGCTTTTTAATACTCGCCGCCGACGTTTGATCGGAATGGAACCGAGTCCGCGCTTTGCATTCTTTTCTTTTTTTTCCCCGTTTTTTCCTCGTAAGCAGGTCAGCGTTTCTAATTTTAGTGTTTCTGCTTTCAAATGAGGCGCCGGCGGTTTGTTTTGTTTTTTTTGAGTCGTTCTGGCCCAGTTTTCTGCCGGGTCCAATATCTACGCTTATCAAAGTCATAAAGATAGTTGACATTCTGACTTGGAACGAAACCAACTTTCCTCAGCTGAGGAAACGGAACGTTTCAGTCTTTTAGGGACGGCTGACGCCCCTCTTTTGTCCGCCCAGTGCTGAGCAAGAACAGCAAGCCCGTGCACACCACCCTGCTCAACCCGCACGTGCACCTGATTGGCGAGGACGCGGCGTGCATCGCCTACATCCGGCTCACGCAGTTCGTGGACTCCACGGGCCGCCCCCGCTCCAGCCAGTCGGAGGAGACCAGGGTGTGGCATCGTCGCGATGGAAAGTGGCTCAACGTCCACTTCCACTGCTCAGGCGCGCCCGCTGCACCACTACAGTGATCAGGTGCCCAATCCTACACACACACACACGCGCGCGCAAAGGGTTGTTTAAATTTTCTAGAACTAAAAAGAAGAAAAGAAAAAAAAAACACCCGCTAACATCAGAAACATTTTGCAGCCTCGTGCGTCATTTATGAACACTGCGGTTTTGAAGATGCGACTGTAGTAAACCAGTAACAGTTTTTAAAGATGCAAACTGAAACGGTGTAAAAAGGAAGTGCAATTAGATTAAAAAAAAAAAAATCACCATAACGCACAGTTCCAGCTCAACAGTCTACCGGCACGTCATGCAGCCCCTTTTGGTTCATCTTCTCTCTGAACCGAGACGTTTCAGCTCCTGTCCCTTTAAGACCCCCCCCGCCTGAAAGCCTTCGTCCGATTGGCCGGCTTTTGGATGCCTGCTGGGCGGCGGCATCTCTGTGATTGGTTGCTAACCGCGCCGTCCGTGTCCCATCGATTCGCGTTCAGGGCAAACAAACGTGCATTCCGCCTCGTTATCTCAAACTTTGGCTGCATTTAATATAAACATCTGAAATTGTAACATTATTTGACAGAAAATAACCATGAAAAGAGGAATTTACCGATCACGTTCTTAATTTTTTAACTTTTTAGCCGGTCTTACTTTATGTTTAAGAAACATTACTTGATTTTCGGCGGCGGTGAACCTTGTGATTTAAGTCGAAATTTTACCAGAATTTAGTTTCAGCGGCGTCGACGAGCCTCAAATGCTGATTTGCCCCTCCCCCCTTTCTGTGCCCCCGCCCCCCAGTGGTCCTGAGCCTCCAGCCTATTGGAGCGCGTGTTTTGGGGGGCAGTTTTTTTCAGCGAGCGTGTTTTCAGGGGCACGTCCTCTGCGTGGATTGGCTAGTGCCAGGAGCCCGGCCGGGTGAGATCGCATCCCTCTTCACGATACCAACCAATCCTGTCTCTCCTTTGACCTGCTGGGGGCCGGCCGAACACAAGACACCGCCCCCCTCCGTGGGATGATGCATGCATCTGGCGCCTGAATCGGAGGGCGCGTCTTTGCCCTCTATCCCTCCCCTGGCAGCCATCTTTTTTCTGCCCGCGCGAGATGAGACGTCCCGGGGGAGGAGAGGATTTACAGTTGAACTTGTGACAGTTTATGAGTATGAGTTATGAATATACTGTGTAAATTATGACTAGATGTACCAGAAACCACCAAAACCCAACCAAGCATTTATATTCACTATCTAATAAGGGAGGAGCAGAGATGGGTCAGTGAAGGTCAGCAGCTGAGATCTTGGACGCATTTTTTCGGCATTTCTAGGGATTTACCGGGCAGAAAGTGTTGCGCTTGTTACCCGGGCAACGACGTAAAGACGTAGGGAGAGTCCAATCCCCACCCTTACCCCCACAATTCCCCCAAAAAAAGAAAAGAAAAGAAAAGAAACCTCCCCCTCCCGACTGCTAAAGGGAAGGAAAAAAAAATAAAATAATCAAGTCGGCTCAGAGAACTTGATGACGAGAGAAACTTGATATCAAAAACATGAAGCACCAAAGTGTAGAACTTTAGGCTTTTTACGTGTTCATGTGTTTTCGTTTGTGTGCTTGTTTTTATTTTATTTTTTTCGTTTTGTTTTTTGTTTTGTTTTTTTTCGAGGGAGAACGGAAAACCGGAATACCGCGTTCTTGGCGTGGGCGTGAGGGCAGGGGGAGGAAGAGCTCTTGATTTGAGGGTTTTTTTTTTTGTTTGTTTGTTTGTTTTTTGTTTGTTTTTCAGCGTCCCGTCCTTTGCGTTCCTGTGAATAACCGGAGCCTTTTTTTTATTTTATTTTATTTTATTTTTTATAATGGTCTTACTGATCATATATATTTGAGGCTCCTTTTTTTTTTCTCTTTTTTTTTTTTTCTTAAAGCAGCTGGAGTTTAAAAAAAAAAAAAAAAATTTACACAAACAAAAGAGGGATTTTACTGTGCGAGTTTTTGCGAGCTGCGCGCGTGTAACCGCGTCCCGTCGTGTCCGTATGCAGTGGAGGGAGGCGAGCGCGCCGCGGACAAAAAGGCGTCCGCGTTTGGGTTTTTTTTTGTTTTTTTTTTTGCATGTTTGCCCGCCGCCTCTCCCTCATTCGTCCCTTCCTTCCTCCCTCCCCCCCCCCCCCCCCCCCCCCCCCCTCTTTTTTTCCCCCCCCCCCCCCCCCCCCCCCCCCCCCCCCCCTT
>CAAKHG010036839.1:1668-12760 GCA_901007715.1 Dactylopterus volitans
TCCTTCGTTTTGCTAATTATCTTGTAAATAAATACTCGTTTATTCTGACTTTGTTTTCCTAAACATCTTTTTGTCTCCTCTGCCCGGTTATTTTATGTTACGTCCTATCATCCCCTAAACATTCTTCCGGGTCGTAACATTCAGATTGCGATCATCAAAGCGGACCAGATTGCCGTTTTCTTGTTTTTCATAATTTAAGAATATTCAGCGTTCTTAAGCTTTAAGGACATTTTTGTTTTGTTTCAGACGTTTTTTTTTCTTTCTTTCTTTGCATTTCGTCTTTTGCCCTTTCCTCTCGGTCGCCCTGTTTCGCGCCTATTAGCGATTATTAATTATCATTTTCAAACTGGCACGTTGGCACGAGCTGCGTCTTTAACTGCTGATGACCCCAGACCAGGTGGCCATCCAGTTCCTGCAGCTGGAGAAGGTCTACCATGAACGCCTGCTCTCCAATCTCACCGCCCTGCAGGAGAACTGGGGTACTGCATGCAGCTGGACCAAATTCTGTGCTATGAGTGTTTCAGCAAATCTGTGTGTGTGTGTGTGTGTGTGCGAGACCACGAGATCATTTATCTTGAGTGCTCCTCTGCGCCACATGTTCTCCCAGAGAGTCGCTGGAGAGAGAGGAACGCCGAGAGTTCCCCTGCTAATGCGGAACACATCAGCCAGAAACACATGGAGGCCCTGAGCCAGATCTGCAGGACACACCTCAAGTAAGTCACATCAGTGCACACACACACACACACACACACACACACACACACACACACACACACACAGACACGCAGATAAAAGTAACTAGTTTCCAGAGAAAGTAACTATTACGTTACCTTCATGAATAATTTGTCGTGTATCGCCACGCCACCCCTCTCACGCCGTGTCCATTTTACTCCCATTGACGTTTATCGGCGTTTGCTCGCTTTGCTGCGATTGGCGCTAACCCAGGACCCTGATGACACACACACACACACACACACACACACACACACACACACGGGAAACAAGTGGGACAGAGTGAAGCAACCGAGGGCGTTTCTGCGATTTTTTTCCCCGTGCGACAGATGAAAAGCGTGGCTCTGCGTTCCACCTTTGCGGCGACTCTCTGGTATGTTATTGCAGCTCCGGGCTGATCCGGCGCAGCTGGGAGGAGGCATGCCAACATCTACTGTACAGACCTGGAGCATATTTGAGTTTTCATATTGTTAAGTCACACTGTTACACCCCTCTTCGTCCTCTTTCTCCCCCTCTCTCTCTCTTTTGTCGGTCTGCTCTCCATCCGTCGCCGTCTCAGACCGTCCGGCGGCGTGACGCAGGTAAGGCTGCGAAACCTGCCTGGAACAGTGATAGAAAAGCCTCACGCTTCTCACGCCTAATAAAACATCTGACTGCGTTCTGATCCAGCAGAGCGCGGCGCCGGACACGACGCCGAACAACACTCGGGGCGGGAACGAGGCGGCGCAGTCTCATCATGCAGCAGGTAAACTTCGTGTAACTCCTGGCGTGCGCACCGGTGTAAGCTAGCAAAACCAGCAGGGGGCCCCGCCTCTAAGGCCAAATTCGGGCCAAGCGCGCCCGCATGTGCGCCCTCCGTTCCAGCCGGCGCCGCTCAGTGCACCCTAAACAGCTAGAAACCCGAAAGAAGAGCACCAAGCGAAGGTGAAATCGCTTTGATGATACCTCAGCGGATCTCCAAAAACAGGTGTTATTCAGATAAAGTGACCATATTTCAGGGATTTGCACTCAGTGACCACTTCATTAGGTACACCTGGAACGTCGTCCCATTTTTTGCAAAAGCAATGTTTCAGCGGCGAAGTCCTCGAATGTGGCACATATCTAACATTCTGGACTGATTAGATTCGCAAAGGTCTTAATAGGATGTAATTCTGAAGCGGCGTCTTCACATATCATGGAGAGACTTTGGGTTCAAACTGCACCTGTAGTTCCAGTTTAGTTTTTTTTGTTTACTGCTGCCACCGCAGGACCCTCGACTTTCCTGCCAATAAGTGACCTTCTCCTGCCTGCTGATAACTTCTCAAATTGATGGACATCACAGTATGCTGGACAAACCATGTGTAAGAGTGCGATGTGATAAACTTTATTCATATGTACGTATTTATAGATTGAATTAGGTCTAACTACAAAAATCTACCCAGATTGTGGTCCTGCAGTCTGACATCAGCGTTGTATCTTGTATCATTCGGTAGAGCGGATACACAAAGTATTTATGAAACCAATTTATCGGCCGACCGA
Source organism: Dactylopterus volitans (assembly GCA_901007715.1). Classification (NCBI taxonomy): domain Eukaryota; kingdom Metazoa; phylum Chordata; class Actinopteri; order Syngnathiformes; family Dactylopteridae; genus Dactylopterus; species Dactylopterus volitans. The sequence continues at coordinate 3,919 of CAAKHG010036839.1, forward strand.
TATTATCAACTGATATTTGCATGTCAAAGACATATATCGAATGTGAAAAGGGTCCACATGCGTAGACATTAAGTTGCCACTGTAAAGCCTGGACGATTTATCCGAGGGCTGATATTTTTTGGCCTGTATTTGCGTTTCACGCGTAGTTTTGGTGTATAAACGGCAGCTAAGCGCCAATTTTTAATTCTTCCATTCAGCTGCACTCAAGACGGCGCACTGTAATAAAAAAAAATCATTAGTTGAAGTGGCAAATGATCTCCAGCAGAGGGCGCCCTCCATTCAAAGGTTGGCGCAAGCCCCCCCTGCTGACTAATGGCGGTCATTGGTGCTCCACCTGGCTAGCACATTTTACCAGTCAGCCAGTGGACATTTGTTAGACCTTAACACAGCAAGACAACACAACAAGCAAATACTCCAAAATATCGGTATCTGTATCGGCTCCAAAGATCTGTTCAAGCTCTAAGCACAACCACCCCAATACGGGTGAAGCAGCGGGTTTCACAGAGTTTGACTGACAGACTGGTGCTTGTTTCTGTTCCCGTTTCAGCCGGCAAGCCTGAGACGCCGCACCAGGATGAAGACCTGGACCGAAGCATGAACTCGGATCCAGAGCTGCCTTCACCAGAGTCAGGTCACCAGGAGGAAGATGAGGGGGAGGATGGAGAGGAAGAAGAGACGTACGAGGAAGGGCGGGAAGTAGAGGAGGAGGAGGAGGAAGAAGAGGAAGAGGAGCCGTGCGAGGAGACGCCAGAGGAGGAGGAGGTGAAGGTGGAGTGGCCAGCAGGAGTCCCCCAGGCTTCAGACAAGGACCTGGCCAAGCTGTCCCACAAAGAGGGGGTAGGAAAGCTGCCTTCACATCTGATCTTCTCGTTTCTTCTCTCTCCTTTTAATCAGTCCTCCTCCTCCTTTCTCCCTTCCTTCCCCTTCTGTCAACATGACATGTGACTGTCTGCTCGAGTTCCACATCCTGACCCGCAGCTCTTTGTCTTAGTTGGGATACTCCCTCAAACGATCTCCGCGCTCCCCCGGTGAGGTCATCTCCGACTCTCGCGAACCTCCACCCATGTTCTCTCGGTGCGGCCCCGACACTCGGGATCCCCCCCCCCCGCGCTCGCGACGTGCGCTAGATCACTGAGCCGAGGCTGCATGTCCCGGCTGAGACGCCGAGCCGAAGGGGCCCGGTCTCCCTTGCAGGAGAAATCGGAGCTACTCCAAATAAGCGGCGCGGCCCGAGTGCCTCTCTGGACGGGGTCAGGAGGAGCGCTGCCGTTATGTAATGCAGCTGAGGTTTTTACTGGGTGGGGCTCGGGTGGGACTCCCTTCTTGCACAATGAAAATGTTCTTTTCTTCAAGCGCCCTCTGTTATAATGAACTCCTGATGAGATGCATTTTTTTTTCTTTTGGCCAACAGCAAAAAGGCTTGGTATTTGAGGCAATCATTCACTGAATCATTCACGGGGCTGAACGAACGGGACAGGCGCTTCCTCAAAAACAAGATAATGAGCGCTCTTTCAGTCCCCGGCCGGCAAAAGCGGCGACCCGCCGAGCCAAAGTGGGCGGCGGGCGGCGGCGTTAGCTCGCAGCCTTCCTGACAGAGCGCTTTGTTGACAGCGCGCGGTGTGAAAAGGCGGCAGTGTGTCCGCTCAGCTGCTCCGGAACGAGCCTGGAAAGCAGAGCGCGCCGGATGTGCATGAATGACACGGCCCGCTGCAACTGGCAGCCCAGGCCGGAAGAGGTTATCCCGTTACTGCTATCGGTCCATCCCGGGCTCATGAATGAGACATCTGGGTAACGACGGGAGGGAGCTCGGACTCAAAAGATGAACTGATTAGATTCTGGTGGTCAAAGGTCAAGGTCAGTCTGACCTCATGTTAGTACCCTCCATGTGAACATGATGTGGGAGTAACACAGTGATGGAATTTGTTGCGATATGGCACAAATGTCCACTTGGACTCGGGGATGAACCGAGTGGATTTTGGTGGCCAAAGGTCAAGGCCACCTCGGGTCAGCACCGTCCTCGCGAAGGCGGTGCCTCAGGGAGGCTTTGAAGGGAATTGCCCTTCATTTAAAACAAATGAATCAAGGTGAAACTGGTCTGGACTTTGGTGGTCAAAGGTCGAGAGACTGACCGCACATCACGGTATCGCAGTCACGCACTGAGGGATTTTGTTCAAGTGCACGAGTGTGCACTTGAAAGATGAACCGAGTGGATTTTGGTGGTCAAAGGTCGTGGTCACCTTGAGCTTACATACACAGTTTTTTAGTCACGTCATTGGAGCTAATAATGACAAAATATCTAAGACAACAATGAAGAAGTGATGAACATTGACTATCCGATAGGTCAAAGGTCAACCTCACAGCGATGTCATGATGTTCTGCAAAAACAATCCTGGTCAGATCGATGTTACGCTGCTGTGTGGTTTAGTGACGTTTCTGCTAGTTCAGGTGAGCCTGACGTTCTTGTCTTCCCACCAATCAGGATTCAGATAGTACCACTACTGCGTTAGACTAATTACCTTTATTGTTGCTTATTATTTTCTCTTTCTGCACAAATTGACCGCTTTCTGCTGACGCTGCGACGTTGTCTATGATGATGCTGCTCTAATATTGAAATACTGAGCAGATGTTCAGCTCAGCAATGTAATCATTTATCTTTATAGGTGCAATTACTGTCAGTCATATATCTAATAACAGCATCTACTTGCATCTCTACAAAGAAATTAATTTGACTGTAAAATTGAGAGTGGCCGCTGCTCTCAGCCACCCTGATCAGCTCCGGAGCCACTGCACACGCTCAGTTATTGCTTTATCACGCAAAAAAAGTTCTCTTTAACATCACAACGTCCACAGTGGTTAAAAACGGTGAAAGCGGCGCCCGTCCTGGACGTGGTTGAAGCGTCAGACCTGGCGTGTCGCCCAGCCTGACCAGCGGCGCGATATCGAGCTGTTGGCCCGCCGATCTCGCTGGATAACTGACCTACAAATTCTGGCAGCAGATGAGGCTGATAGCATGACGCGGTCCCCCCCCCCCGTCAGCATATGACAGCGCGGCGCGCTTTCAGTTCCGATCTGTCTGCAGATTAAAATCGGGTCAAAGGTTTATCATCAGGCTGGGCGGTGTTGAGAAAGCCCCCCATTACTGACCTCTGCTGGCTGCACGGTGCAGCTGCAGTTTGAACCTGCCATCATAAACGTGCGGGACAAGAGATTATCAATCCTAATTTCTGTACCTTTTGAATTTATATCTTTTTTTTGACATATGAAACAAAAAAAAAAGAGGCGTCCCTAATATTTTGGTCACCCCACTCATACGCATTAGGGTGAGAAAAAAAAATCAATAATCTCTCAAAATATAATTTCTACAAAAACATTGTAGTTTCTACGCCCAAACTCATCACAAGCGAGCAGCGTAACGTGGCTCTGCACAACACTTAAGGGGCCTTAGCTTCATGGACCTTTATTGAATTAAATATACAATAAATATAGTGTGTGTGTGTGTCCTTTGGATAGAAGGAAAATGTCAACCACCGCTAAACCGCCTCATTGTCTTCAATATAATAAACAGTACATATGAGGCTTAAACAGGGATAAGTAATAAACAGCATATGGCTGTTAGCGTATTTAGAATAAAGCCTTGCTTAGCAATATTTAGCATAATGTTTCTAGAAAGAGAGGGAGGTTATTATCTGAGAGGGAAGGAGAATTTTAAAAACATTGTAGGGTCTGTACAGCAATGGGAAGTATATCAGTGCATATTAATCTGTGGGGTGGATGTGCGTAAGGGAACAGAAACAAAAGTACAAACATAAATACCTTTAAAAGGTTGCACAAATAAACGCTGCTGAAGCCGTTTATGGACGAGGACGTGCGCAATAAACTGGGATAGTTGTTTATTTATTATATTATTTGGGCTGTATTTAAAATTGGGATACGGAAGCTATTTTTTTTCTTATATCAAGCTATGAGTAAAATCTTGATAGTTGTTTATGTTTGCATGGTATGGGGTATTATATATATTCTAAATTTCAGTTTGCCCGGTATGGGGTAGTATATATACTCTAAATTTCAAATGGAAACATGTTTATAAATCACTCAAGAGGAGGAATAATGAACAGTTAAAAAATACTATACTTCTTCCTACTTGTTTCCAAACGTGATTAATTTATGTTTGTTTATTGAGTTACTATTTAGTTTATGGTGAACTGCACTTTTTGAATAATATACGTTCCATTGTTTTTTTTCTTGTCTTTTCCTCCTCTTCAGTTTACATATTTGGAACAAGGACTTCATCATCGCCGTCGTCGTCACACCAGACGCCAAAAATGTAACAGGAAGCCAGAGGATGTTGTTGTTTCTCATGTGTGCGTCTCCTTCGTGCCTCCCTCAGAGCTCCTCCCCCGACGGTCTGGTTTCCATTCTGAAGAGGCGACGCGCGTCATTGGACGGGCTGCCGCCGCCCAGCAACGCCGGCGCCAAGCCAAACGCCAAGCGCAAGGTCCGCTTCAGCGAGCCCGAGGACGGCGTGGAGCAAGGTAGCGCCCCCCCCCCGGGATCGCGGGTTCCTCCGACGGTTTTGTGAAATCTGACTTTTCCGTCTCTTGCAGACGAGGTGGGCGGGGACTCCTGCCTGATCCTGCTGCTGCTGTGCCTGGTCACCGTGGTGATCAGCGTGGGCGGCACCGCGCTCTACTGCACCCTGGTGGACACGTACTCCAACATCTGCACCGACTTCTCCCTCAACGTCGACTTCTACGTCATGAACGTGCGCAGGTTCCTCCAAGGGCTCAGGCACTGGCTGCCCCTCTGGACGTAGACACCCCCACCCTCCCTGAACTCACCACGGTTCCCTGAACTCATCACGGTTCGGAGTCACCGTCACAAGCTTGGGACCTGCAGGTGCGGCCATCCACGTTCGCCCCTCTTACGCCGCCCAGACCGAGCAAAAGGCAGCAGCGCCTCCTGTGGCCGACCAAGAAATCTGCAACCAATTTGGGTGTTTAAAGCGACGCCAGTAAAAAAAAAAAAAAAAGTCAACTTGGGGGAAACCCCCCCACCCCCAAAAAACCAAGAGGACCTGCGCATATTTGTGCATATTGACACACTATTTATATTTTAATAGAACTAGTTTCTCCCTACGCTCGAGTGTTTGTAGCAGTTTGTGGCTGTGGATAATTTAGTCTCTTTTTCCAGTTTTTGCTATTTTTTATTATTATTATTATGGTTATTATGATTAAACTAAACAGAGAAGCTATAAGGATTATTTGTGTATGGGTTTGCTGGATTTTTTTTTTTTTTTTTGGACAGGGGGCTATTAATGGGTCGTGTTTTTGATGTTTTATTCTTCTACTTTTTAATATCACGCTACTCTTACCTCTGATAAATCAATACATCACCGGGCACCTGGAGCAAATTATCACAGGTGCTCCAGGTTTCGGAGGGCAAGAGAGCAAACGATATTATTATGACTGATAGAAGTGAGCTTTTATGACCCTTTTGCCGAAAAGGAAGATTTTATATGCGTGTTTTTACCTCAGTACAAGTGGTGACTCTTTAACATTCCTGCCTACAATCCCTAGAATGGTCAATTCAAAGAAAAGCATTACTCTGGATGTGATATGTGTATCTTTACCATAAAAAAAAAGCAATCTGCATGAATGATGGCGTACATGTGCTGAGTGTGTGTGTCGATTCAGGAAGAGTGTGGCTCTACATATAAAATAAATAAATTAAATAAAATCCAGTATACCATCTCTCAGCAGTGTCAGTTATGGCGCCCTGACATGGGTTCATAGCAGCTCCGCAGACTCACAGACCAACTGGGTTTCATATCCCCGACATCTTCATGGTCCTTGTTTATGTGCGGCCCCCGTTTGTGCATCTGGGTTCATCCTCCTGGCGAGTCTCATTCTGCGATACCGCAACGTTAAACGCAGCGAGATCAATGCGTCAGACACAAACATTCGCCCACTCAGAAACATGCAAAATTACACAGAATATTTGATCTTTCCAAACAGCTGAGTAACTTATTCACACCTTCATTTACACCCGATCTTCATGGACCAACGATAGAGTCGTTTCACCAGCGTGTTCTTTCACCCATTGCCTTCTCCTTGTGTTTACCGATTTCTGCAGATGTGTTTTTTTTTTTTAAATCTCTCTCCTCCAGATCTTTGCAGAGCGATGAACGTGACCTCTGTGTTGTCACTGTGGATACTGTTTTACAATTTTTTGCATTATGAAACCCACCTTTATAATGTTTATATGTTGTGTCCATGAGGGTATACAAAAAAAAAATATTAAAAAAGCAACGGCTGCCGCTGTGTTTTCTTTTTTTAATTTATTTAAAAATAACTTTGTGGTAGTCAAATACAAGGCACGGCACATTCAATAACACAACCACGCGTTAAAATCTATACAGAGCATCATATATTCGTAGTACGCAAGAGGACTAGGGCCCTGAAGAAAAAAAATATAATTTTGAGGAAAAAGTCTGAATTCTGACTTTAATCTCAGAATTCAGACTTTTTTCTGATACCTAAAAAAAAAAAAAATTGGAGGATTGATTAGAACCTCAAAGCAAAAACATTTTTTTCAGGAACATGTATTTTTCCATTTCTGAAAAAGTCAGAATTCGGACCTTTTCAGAAATGGAAAAAATAAGTATTCCGGAAAAAAATGGTTTTCGAAAAAGTCAGAATTCTGACTTGTTTTTCAGAAATTAAACACAAAATCCTCCCCAAAAAAATATATTTTTTTTTGCTTTTAGGTTCGGAAAAATATTTTTTTTCTGGAGTTTTATTTTTTTCCATTTCTGAAAAAGTCAGAACTCTGACTTTTTTCTCAGAATTGTATATGTTTTTTCTTCAGTGGCCCTAATCCTCTTCCGTATAGTTTATTGTTGGCAGTTCATCTTAAATTCTCTGGCCACACTAACATGTAACGACTCATTTACACCACAAGGTGTCGCCACACACATACACACACGTCACCGTCAGACCACCGCAGCGGCGCAGTGATATCAAGGATGTTTTTTGTTTTGTTTTTAATTTTATTCACTCGAGCAGCCTTTCCCGAATGTTTAGCTGCTGAATGTAACTCCTAAATGGAAGCACGTATTTTAAACGCGAACCGCCGTTTGTTGCTAAATGTGACATGTTGCATGTCAACCGCGTCACTGCGGCGGGTTCTGGCGCATTGATATCAGACCACCGCGGGGCTCCATAAGGCGCCCGCGCCAACCACAGGTCGGCGGCCAGAACCGGAACTCGTGTAACCTTGCGCGGCGACCAAAACAACAAAAAAACAAAAACCGCAGCCACGATGGCGGCCGTGACTTCCAGCCGACCCTACCACCTCATCGTTTTCGGTGCCACGGGCTTCACCGGGAGCTTCGTGGTGGAGGAGGTCGCCCGGTGCGCCGCCGAGGGAGCCGGCGGGAGCCGCCTGAGGTGGGCGGTGGCCGGGAGGAGCAGAGGGCGACTGGAGGAAGTGCTGGGACGAGCCGCGGAGAGGCTGGGTACGTGCCGGCAAGGGCGGGCTGGAGCTAGCTGCAAGCTAGCTGGGATGTGTGTGTGTGTGTGTTCGCGTGTGTGTTCGTGTTCTCACGGGTCCGTGTCACACGGAACTCACCCGACTGACTGTAGAAAGGTTCTTTTGCTGCCGTTCTAGCTTGTAGGCGCTCTCGGTGAAGTGGTGGCTGCGCGCGCCGCGGCGCTGCTCCTCAACCAAACTAGCCGAGCTAGCTAGCTAGCTAACCGGAGACCCCGGAGAGGTCACGGCAGCGTGACCCGGAAGTTGTAGCTCAGCAGTCGGCAATATCGCTAATAATATCTGGAGCAGCGGCTTAAACCGCTTATCGAAGCATGTTTATTGCAAAAGTTATGTTTTTAAATGTATTGTTGATTAGATAAGATCTGTTATTTGGGGGGGGGGGGTATACACCGTTGCTGCGTCCCAAATGCCATAATTAACAGTACATACTCAAAAAGTACACTTAAGTTGGGCACACTTTTGAGTAAATATCAGTAGTACGCATTCATTCGGACGTACCACTCAGAGCGCACGCGGCACTTCCTGCCGTCTGGAGGGAACGTTGTTACCATGCTTGTTACCATGGTGACCACTCCTATCAACGCAGCCGCGCACCACTCCGCTCTTGACCGTCTACCTTAGCTAGCAAACATCGCCGCGTTGCATTGTGGGGAGTTTCTGCTTAGCTAGCGTCCATCAATCCATGCTAATAGATGTCTCCGGAATGAGTATGGATAGTGCGTACTATTGTGTACGCACTAAAAAAATCTTACATACTCAAATCTTGCATACTCACGAGGGTGGAAGGATGGAATTTCGGACGCAGTTTTTCTGTGTTTGAAATCACCCACACACTCACCGGCTGTTTTCAAAACCGCCTCCTATCACAGATGTAGTTCACGATATAGAGTATACGCCATTTTGTTGTGTTCTTCGAATTCTCCGTGGCTGATTTCATCCACTATGTAGTGGGCGACAAAATACCCACGATGCACCGCAAAATTGAGTGGACAAGCGATGCACACTACTTTGTGCTCCCGTCTCCCACAATGCCATGCTTTCGTCTCGTCCACTACATCGTGTATATGGAGTTTTATGTCGTTTTATGTTTATGTTGTGGCCCTAATGTTTCGCATATGAGTAGAGACGGACGAATGAACGACTTATTTCCAAACTCGGAACTCAACTGGATCCATAATTCTTCATTAAATGCAAAACTTGACAAAAAAGAATGACTGAAATGACCTGAGATAACTGTTAAACTTGCGTTCAATCACAGCCTCCCTGACATCGCCTCCCTGACATCGGCGCT
>CAAKHG010036893.1:8169-19733 GCA_901007715.1 Dactylopterus volitans
ACTTTCAGCCAAAGAAACATTATTCTGTCGCGGCCAAGATGACTCAGACTCATTAATGCTGGAACAAATTTTGTCACCCTGATGCATGAGTGTGATGACCAAAATATTAGGGACCCCTCTCAGTGTGACCCAGTACAGTCCAACAGCGTCACAAACTACAGTCCCAATAACAATCATTCAAACATGTCAACACCTCTCTCACACACATTCAATCACAATCCAACATAAAACTCCTCCTGAAGGGAGAACTGATTGCAGGGCTGTTGTATTATACTCTATGGTGGACATGCGGTGGTCATAATGTTATGGCTGATCGCTGTATAAGATTCCAAAAATACACGCTGTCACACAGTGAGCCGCATTCACACCAAAAAAAAGTTCCTACATTGGCGCAATCGACCTTGGGGTTAAAGTTCACATCCAGGGCCTCCGAGTGCAGCGGATACGGGGAGAAGTTCTGGTGCAGGTGCTGGTGGTAGAGCGGCTGGTGGTGGTGAGGGTGCAGGTGCGTGTCCGACGGTACTTTCTTCCTCAGCAGGTTGGAGGGCGGCTTGCGGGGACACGCCGACAACACCGACGAGGCCTCCGAGTCGGAGTTGAGCGTCTCCGTGTTGGTGTACTGGCCGGACGACGGCGAGGTGACGGGCAGGTGCTGCGTGTAGGTCCACTCCGGGTCGTGCTGCGAGTCCGTGTAGTAAGTCTCGTCGGACAGCTTGCGCCGGAACTGTCGCAGCGCGGCGCCCCAGGTGCCCTCGTCGTCCTCCTCGGAGTCGGATCCCATCTCGTCGTAGGCCGAGACCACGCCGGACTCCTTCTCCAGCACGCTGAACACCAGGCTCTTCCTCTTGGTCAGCAGGCTGGGGCGCGAGAGCTGGGAGCTGTGCAGAGCGATCCAGTTGCCGTCCGGACTCTGGAGCACCGATGAGGCGCCTGCATGGACGCGAGCAGACGGGAAGTGAAGCCGAGTCCCTCCCCCCTCGCCTCCACCTTCAGTTCCCTGAAGTAGCCGGATGCAAGTGTGCCACATCATATGCTGAATGACAGCAACCGAATCAACGTTTGCCTCAGATCTTCACCCATGTGTGTATCAGTGTGACACTCTAATATCCCACACGGGAACAGCGGCAGACTGACCTCAGATCAGGAGCTTTTAACGCTCGCAGACGGGGATTCTACGGAAGAGGATCAGGGCTACTGAAGAAAAAAATATAATTCTTTCTGACTTTAATCTCAGAATTCTGACTTTTTTCTGATACTTAAAAAAAAAAAAAAAAATTTTTCCATTTCTGAAAAAAAGTCAGAATTCTGACCTTAATCTCTTTCAGAAATGAAAAAAAAAATCCTCCCGAATTTTATTTTATTTTTTTAGGTTTAAAAAAAAAAAGTCAGAATTCTGACTTTAATCTCAGAATTCTGACTTTTTTCTCAGTGGCCCTAATCCTCTTCTGTAGGATCAACAAGTTTCCACAATGACAAAACTAAAAAGCGAGGTGGCACTTTAAAGGCACAGCGTGTAATTTTTTTCTCCCTCAGTCAAATGGCAGAATTTGACGGCGGTGCACGGCATCATGGGAGTTGCTGTTCTCGCTGAATCTGATCTCACGTTCACTGACGAGGTAGCGCGTTAAAGAGTTTCCTTTCATTGCCTTATTCTCAAATTCTCATCACCCGGCCGTAAATAACATAAGCTAACGTAACCTTAACTTGCTAGCTTAATTCTAAATAGGTCTACTAGCCACACAGTTATTTTAATGCAGCAAATGTTTTTTTCGCCGTTGTCCATGGACACAACAATGATAACTCTGTAAGCATGCGTAAAGTTGTAATGAAATATTTACATTAGCTTGGTGGCTAAAGTGGGCGCAACACAGCTGTGGTGGGCAAAGTCTTTTTTTTTTTTCAAATCTTAATTTTTTTTACAACTTTTTTTATGACAACAATACAACTTTTTTTTTTACATCTTAACATGGAAATTTTACATCTTATACTTTACATATTATACCTTTAAATTGCAGGCTAATCCTAATAAGATGGTAAATATGACCGCTCATGGATCACCGCTCAGTTGTATGGTTCACGTGGCACCTCAAGCTCCGCCTCCTCACTCTTACTCTCTCACTCTTATCGTCTATCAGCGATTTTTTCATCGATACCGATGATATTTTATTATATTGCATTGCTTTTTTGAAAAAAAATTCTTTAACTCAGTTAGCGGATCGCTATCAAGGCATCAGCGCAGGAAGTGTTTGCATCAACTGATATCGGCCGCGGCGGAAATCTGGATTAAACGGAGGTTACTGGAGTTGTCCAGGCGGTCCACGCTCTTCCAGCTGGGCAGCGACGTGGCCTTGGCGTCCCTCTTCAGGGAGGCGTACTCCTGCAGGCCGCCGCCGCCCGCCCCGGCAGCCTCGTCCTCGGGGCCCTTCTCCGGGGAGTCGTCACTGGTGAGGGAGATGGCGGAGCGCGAGCGCTGCAAACACGAAAGGTCAGAGGTCAGGCCCGGCCGGAAAGCGGGGTCCATCTAACAGTCGGACGCCACATGGGGGCGGAGCTACGCTTGCAGGGGACAGAAGAACCCGAACAGAAATGGAGGGTAGAGGTGAAGCAGCCGGGGGCCAATCAGAGCGGCTGTTTTGCAGCCGCCGGACCGACGGTCACCATGGCGGCGATGGCGTCTGACCAATCGGAGCGTGTTGCCAGGCTCCGCCCCCCCCTCAAGAACAACCAGCAGACTGGAGCTACTTCAGTGTCTCGCCGCCGTCTGACATCAGGATGCGTTCAAGGTCCATTTCGTGATTAACATTTGATTGATGATTTTTCTTTTTTTTGGAATCGTTCGGGGCGAGCGCAGCGGCGTTGGCTTGCTGAACAGTGACAAGGTCACAGGTCAAAGGTCACCCTCCGCTGACCTCAAAAGAATTCAAAAGTTTAAGAGGATTGTTGTTGCACAAATCCTTCATAGAATTAAAAATATCCTTGTTTTCTGTAGAATAACAGCCATAGACGTGTTTAATGTAAATTAAACAAAAAAAAAAATCAATAATTGATAGTTAAATTTGATCAGATATGAAATAGTCACACATAATACCCACACACATAATATAGTATTAACACAAGGTAAAGGACAGCGTCTGGACCTTGGCTTGCAGCTAGTTATTCTCACCAGCAGGTGGCGCTAGAGAATAAAAAATAAAGACCCTGAGCAGGGCGGCGCTGCTGAGAGGGAGGAAGATGTCGATGTTGCGCTACTACGACACACAAATCTGGGAAAGTTTGAGCAGAGCTTCTTCGCGGCGGCAGAGACCGCGGCGAGCGGCAGTGTGTGTTTGCGCCGCGCGCGCCCGGGCGTGTTTGCAGAGGGCTGGCAAACAGCGGCGGTGGGAAGGGTCCCCGAGCGCGGCGCACCGCTTTGATCCGAGCCGAGCCGAACGGCGGGAAACAGAACGGGGAGGCCCCGGGAGCGCCGCTTTGATGCCGCGCGGGACGGCGACAAATCTGCGCCGGTCCCCGCTGACAAGGAGCGTGGGCCGCTGCCAAGTGTGTGTGTGTGTGTGTGTGTGTGTGTGTGTGTGTGTGTGCGCGCGCTGTATATCTCTCTGTGGACTCTTGACAAAACCTGGCACAAAAAAAAAGGATATACTGTACATATAATATCAGTCTCTTTATCTAAGAAATCAATTATTGCTTCAAATCACGCCTAAAATACGAATAAGAATAATAATATTAACTTTTCATGCAAAATGCAGCTCAGGGGGCAGAAAGTTATCATAAAAAAAGGAAAGAAAGTCTCTTAAAATGGTGGGATGAGGTGTTTAAAAGGGTGAAAACAACGAGTTTTATGGATTATATTAAAAAAACAGGTTTGACCGAGCCTGCCTGTCTGGGGTTTATGGATTTTCCATAATTTGGGAGAATAGTCGAGGCAGGTGAACATGAAGGGGGCCGCAAACCCGCCGGGTTCAAGGCAACTTCTGAGCCAATCACAGCCTCATGTACACTGGTGACCTGCATCTGCATCCGCAGCTTCCAGACGCCGACCGCGCCGAGCCAACCTTTGTCCCGGGGAATGTTATGAGCACGGAGTTGCGAAACCTCGCGAGGCGAGTCGCATTCCCGAGCCTCTGGCTCTCGGAGCGCTCCTCAGAGGACGGACCCGGCGGAGGAGGAGGAGGAGGAAGCTCGGGCAGGAGCCGTGGGACCGCACCGTCGCCGCGGACGGCTTCCGAGCGGCTCCCTGCCCGAGTCCACAACCGGACCGTGAGACGACCTGCAGGCCACACAAGCGGCTGCAGGGCCAAAACACAGACGGCGGAGCGGCGGCGGAGCGGCGGCGGCGTGCGCTGCGGAATGGAGCGAGGAATGTGCAGTTTGTCCGCTGCGAAAAAAAACCAACCCAAAACCGCACGGAGCAGAGTTGACTCAGCAGCTTGCACCCGCTGACATCTCTGTTTATCAGGGAATGTGTGTGTGTGTGCACGCGTGTGTGTGTGTGTGCGTGCGCGCGCTCAGGCTGGAAACCCCGACCGACGTGGAGCTGCCAGCTGACACCGGCGGCGGCGCCCTGCGTGCCCGCATGACAAATGAGGCCCGCACGCGAGCGGCCATAACATTATGACCGCCGCACGCTCGCCGCAGGTCAGGAGTTTTTATGTTGGGTTTTTACTGAATCCGAGAGGTGCCGACATATTTGAGTGATTGTTATTGGGACCGTAGTTTTGGGTGACAAAATTCCTCCAGCCAGTAATGAGTCTGGGTCGTCTTTGACAGCGATTGGAGCCAAAACCCGATATTTTTCTTTTCCTCGAGCCATGACAGCTTTAGTTACTTACATTTTCAGACTTTTTTCATAAAACTTGTAATACGTTTAACAGACACAAAGCTTTGCCATTGGCCATCCCACTCATAAGCCCTATAAGGGTGACCAAAATATTAGGGACCCCTCCCAGTGTAACCCAGTACAGTCCAACAGCGTCACAAACTACAGTCCCAATAACAATCATTCAAATATGTCAACACCTCTCTCACACACATTCAATCGAAATTCAACATAAAACTCCTCCTGAAGGGGGACTGATTGCAGGGCTGTTGTATTATACTCTATGGTGGACACGCGGTGGTCGTAATGTTATGGCTGGTTGGCATAAACGTCTCCAGTTGAGTGACAGTGCTGTTAAAAACTACGACTATGGGTGTTTGTGCGGAGGCCCGGACTGACCCAGAGTGAGTAGGAGGTCTTGAGGGGGTCCTCCGGCCCTTGTGAGGAAGCTTGAGGCTGTGAAGGCGACGGAAGTTCACCGGACTGGATCAGGGACTGCGGCTGAGGCCAGACAAAGTCGTACTCTGTCTGCATCTCTGAGCGCTTCCTCCTCTGGATGATCTGACCGGGACAAGAGACAACGAGCAGCTGAGGCCAGGAAAACGCTCAGAGCGCTCCTCAACACCAGGAACCGATGCAAACTGGCCACCGGAGGGATCAGCCTACTCTGGATTGGCAGGTTCTGACTGCACGATTGTCACGGCTAAAATTAACTACAATCTAATCGCAACACCAGTAGTTTTACTGAGGAAAAAAAAAACCTTACATCAATACATTTTTCTACTTTATTTTGTGTGTTTTCTCTTTATCTCCCTCTCAAAAAAACAACAGCAGCGCTTGATTGAAAATGTTTGGTTATTTAAACAATATATATGATTAGCATGTATGTTAACACCCCCCCCCCAAACCCAACACCACAGTGGCTCCGCCCCCGTTGGCGGTGCTTAGATGAGTGTGCGTCACATTCCAGCTAAATTTAAACTACTTTTCCTTTAAACATTTACGACTGATTAAAAAGAGGGCGTGGCCTCAGAGGGGCTTGTGGGATTGTAGCGCCTTTTCTCAGTTTAAAAAAAATAAATAAATAAAATAAAAATGCATGTATCTGCACCACTCTGCTGCATATCTGAACTAGTTTTATGACAGCATCATACTCCCATTGGTGAAGGTTTCCTTTGAGGTGGTATTACAAGACAGCATTAATTAATAGATTTATCATTCAAATTAAAAATGTACTTTTTAAATATTTTAACTCTGCAAATGTCACGGCAAACAAGCGTCAGTCCAAACGGAGGCAAACTGTGCCCCCCCCTTCAGGATTCGTGGGGACATTTACGAGGCGTAAAAATCAATAATCTCACGAGCGATCGCGCGCCGCCGTTCACGTTGATCCGAGGCCTCGCGTGGTTTTTCGAAAAACACGGGAAAAATAAGCATCTAATGTCTCGAATGTCTGATTCGATCGGGCGAGACCAAGTTTGACATTTCCAGGGACGAAGCGAGCGCACACGCAGAAGCCGCATACTCAACCTACTTTTTGTACGATCGTGGTGGCAAGTTCCTCTATGAGCTCCTCTTTGTGGTCCCGCAGATACCGAGCCTCATTCTGCTTCTCCTGCTCTCACACACACACACACACACACACACACACACACACACACACACACACACACACACACACACACACACACACACACACACACACACACACACACACACACACACACGCGCGCTTGGGTTCAAAGCGGCTGTGATTAACCCTGGAGAGGGTCTGAGCAGACATCTTAGCCAAGAACCATGACTGCATCCCTGCTGATACCGAGACCACGAGGGAGGTGAGGATGGAGAGGAGATGCAAGAGACCGCGGCAGAGGAGGCAGGGGTAGGGGGGCTTTGATGGGAGGGTGGCGGGAAGTGGTGTGTGTGTGTGTGTGTTCTGCTAAATAGAAGAAGAGACGGATGCCTCACCAAGCTGTCGCTGACCTCCTCCGCCTTGGCGATGGCTTCTTCTATAGCTTCTTCGGCGACGCGCAGGGCGACTGTGAGCGTCTCTGCCATGCTGTGTCCTGACACATGATGGACGGCCCATTAACATCCATGAGAATGACCCCCTCATTCCCCCACCCTCCCCCACACACACACACACACACACACACACACACACACACTCCCCCATCAAACCATTGACCTTCTGCACCGCAGGTGAAAGCACACGCCGCCCTTGAGTTGGCGTCACGGCGTCTCTCACGCTTCCATCTGCTGCATCGGAGGTGTTTTATTTTGCATGAGGCCTGACACGCGTGACCAGGTGCTGCTGGCGCCGCCGCCGCCGCCGCTGCTGCCGGCAGCAGCGCTGCTGCGTCGTTTTTCAAATTATTTCTTTTACGACGCCGTCCGTCATATTTGACTTCGGAGCTGCTTGTGGTCTCGCCTTCTAAAGAGCTTCCGCACCTCTGACCAGGAAAGAGACCCAACACGCTCCAAGAGGCCCAGCTGCTGCTCATTGGAATCATGTGTGTGTGTGTGTGTGTGTGTGTGTGTGTGTGTGCTGAATTACATGTATGCGCTCCAGCTGAGGGAATCTCTTAGGCGCGAGAACATGAATGCCAGCTTCTCCTCTGTCAGCTGAGGTTTTAGGTCGTTACTGAAGGAAAACAACAGCAACAAAGTTGATATTTCCCGTCTCTGGTTATTTTTTTTTGTTTTTGCCGCTCTCACGCTCATATTAGCATGTTAGGAGTCAACGCTCTGCTTTTTATGGACCCTGATGGGACCTCGCCTGAGACGCAGCCGCCGGCATCCGGTTCCGCCATGCTTACGCTCGCCTGCCGCGGCGCTGCGACTAGAACCAGGATCCCCATCGAGCCCTGTCGATTATGAGGATCCCTGATAATCTCCCCGCTGATCGCAGTCGGTTCTCCGTCCTTAAAAAGCGAATTCGGAGCTCATCTTCTGTTCTTAAACTTGAATTAGCGGCTTTATCGCTTCAGGCTCGTCTCGTCTGTTATAATTCTCGGGGTCTCGGTCCAAAATAATTTGTCATCAGCTTCGGCGAGGCCTCGACATCCAGCTCTTTTCCTGGTTTTTATTGGCTGCCGGTGCCATTTCCTCACGTTCTCCTCACGTTCTCCTCACGTTCTCTGCACGTCTCTCAAATCTGACCTGACTTGGCCCGCTCAGCATGTTGCTTTAAAAAAGTAATCAGCTATAGTCGCTTCTCCCAAAAATTAACTGAGTTGGTAACTTATTTGCAGAAGGATAAAAGTAACTAGTTATCAGGGAAAGTAACTATTGCGTTAAATTTATAAACGTTCCAATACGTCAAAGAATTTGGACCCCGCCCCCTTTATTGAAACTTCAAATTCAACTGTATGATCAGTCACATAACATCGAAACTGGATATTAAATGTTTAATTAATTGTTTCTGTGTGTGTGTGAACAACAGCCGCCCAACGCCGCCTCTGGTTGGCTCACCAAGAAATGTTACTCTCCCTCAGCCAATCACCATCACTTATGCGGCTGCCCCGCCCCCTCACCTCCCTCCTCCGTGGCTGAGAGAGCCTGCTCGGATCACTCGGATGAAAAACGGCTTCCGTGAGTTCAGTTACAGTAACGCGCCGCATTTTATCGTCAGTAACGGCCTTGTAACAACGGGATCGCCAACTTTTTTTTTTTTTTTTGTGTACCGCCGTCACCGCGGCACCGCTTGGCACCCGCGGAGAGGCAGGGGCGGATCTCCATCGCCGCACGAGCGACTCCTAACTGCCAGCAAGCAGACGAAGGCTCGCGCAATTTGTGGATGAAGCCGTGTGCATGCAAAAGCGTGTCTAAAAGGGTTGTGTGTGTGTGTGTGTGTGGTGTGTGGGCGGGCGTATATTCATACGAGTGTGTGTGTGTGTGTGTGTGTGCGTGAAGACCTGCCACTGGATTTAGTGGGTTTATGGATGCTGTTAAAAAGACGGACCGCCAGACCTCAGGCCTTCACACATGCCCCTTAAAAGAACCTTCTGTTTGCTAATGGGACAATTAACAAGCGACAAAAGCTTTTAAGAAAATGGAAAAAAAGGGGACAAAAAAAAAATCAATAAGGCCAACGGAGAAAGGAAAAAAAAAAACAGTTAAGAGTGAAAGAGTGAAGCGCCGGCTGAAGGTCTCCGTCTGCCCTCACCTTCGCTCTGCTTGTAGAAGGCCGAGTCGCTGCCGCAGACGCTGCCATCGTTGTCGTTGCCGACGCTTCCCTCGTGAACGCTGCTCTCTGCCGGAGACGGGAGGGGACACACACACACACACACACACACACACACACAAAAGTGGGGGACACGCTTTAAATACGAGCCTGTCACAGAAATCGCGAATGCCTCTGCTTATCGCGCCGTGATTTCCTTTGCGCCGTTGCCAAATTATAAGTAGGTTATCCTAGCGAACAATGCTGCTAAACCCCCCCACACTGCCCCCCCCCTCCTTTTGTGTCCTCGTCAACTCTATTCCCATCTCCGTTTTGTCATCCCGTCAATTGTTTCTCCTTCTTTGTGCCGCCGCCGACCAAAAAGACAATGACAGCGGAAGGAAAATGACAATTCATCTGATAATTCGCCGTTCCCACACCGGCAAAAGCACACGCTTTTTTCGCAGATGGATTATTATTTTTTCTTCTCTATATCTGTACAGCAAATTCAGGCCAAGTCTCTATCGACTCGGCGCTGCCGAATTTATGTAAACACGTCCTTCAGACAAGAATCCAAAAACTGCAAGCGTGAAAAAAAAAAACATCGCGATCGATGGCGCGTGCACCCACCAGCCATAACATTATGACCACCGCACGTCGACCGTAGAATATAATGCAACAGCCCTGCAATCAGTTCTCCCTTTTTGGCACTCGAATGAATATGAGTGGGGTGACTAATATTAGGGACCCAGTATAGTTCGACAGCATCACAAATTACAGTCCCAATAACAATCATTCAAATATTATAAGATATAAATCAAATCAATTTTATTTATATAGCGCCAAATCACAACAGAAGTTGTCTCATGGCACATATAACATATAACTATGCTGGGTTATACTGAGAAGTGTACCTAATATTTTGGTTATCCCACTCATATATGCATTAGGGCAAAAAAAGTATTGCAGGGCTGTTGAATTATACACCTACACACTTATCAGTTTTGATTACCAAAATATTAGGGACCCCTCTCAGTGTGACCCAGTACAGTCCAACAACAGCGTCACAAACTACAGTCCCAATAACAATCATTCAAACATGTCAACACCTCTCTCACACACATTCAGTCACAATTCAACATAAAACTCCTCCTGAAGGGAGAACTGATTGCAGGGCTGTTGTATTATACTCTATGGTGGACACGCGCTGGTCGTAATGTTATAGCTAGTTGATATAAAGGGGTACTGCAATCTTATATACAAACTACAAATATAGCATGAAAAAAAACACAAAACACAAATAACAAAAACAGCACAAAAAAAAGTCATATAATTAAAACAAAAAAAACGATGAGATTTGAAATGCTGTTTTCAATGAAATATCGCCTTTTGATGTTTTGCAACTCGCCACGCTGAGCTTCTACGTATGTTTTCACACAACATGCCAGTTATCAATAAGCTCACACACCTTTATGATGCCGCGTGCTTATTCCGTGCAACCTCGCCCGGGCGCATGTGATGATTATTTTACCGGGAGCCCGAGGCTGCGATTTACAGCGACATCAGAGCAGCGGAGCGCCGCTCTGCAGCTCTGAAATCCCTCTGAAAAACCGCAGCCTCTCGGGACGCGCTGCTTTATTCAAGTCGGGATGGCGAAAGCTCAGAGAAGGTGAGTCGGTTACAACATCACCGCCTTCAAAAAAACCCAAAAAAAACCCCAAAAACCCCCACGCGTTCCCGCGGCGACCCATTAACTGGTGTTGCACGTCTGATGCAGCCCCTTCTCACCAGGCTGTCGATGTGCAGATGGTTTCCGCGGACACGCGGGCCGTTAGGAAGGCAAACTGTCTCGCGCCGTGACACCGGGGCGGAACACGGAGCGGCTGGGGCGAGGGAGCGACCGAGGAAGCTCCGGACACGTTATTATAACCGAGGAACCGTTCACGAGGCGCTTCCAGAGAAAACACGGGAGCGTCCTGGCGCCGGTTCCACCCCTGTTCCTCGTCGCGGCTCATTTCCACCCGCCGGCCCAAAACTCCCACGCTCAGAACCCAAGCTTTGTTCCAAGGCCTCCGCCCACCCTGTCGTGACCCGCCATCGCCCGGGCCGTCTCCACGCCGTCTAACTCGCCGCGCCCGTGAAACCTAGCCAGCAGTGTCCCGCCGTGCCGCTCCCCGAGACGGCCGAGCGATGCCGGCTGGTTCGGTGTCACCCCATCTGTCACCACGACAACAACCGGTCGTTAAACGGCCGCGTGCGGCGTTGGCTTTGTGCCAGGAAGCCTCCCGCACGTCTTGGCCAAAGCGCCGGTGCGATCCATCGTGGGTGGAGCCCCGCCTGACCTCCAACTGCCGCAGGACACGCGAACGCATCGCGACAGCGCGGGCGGGGTGATGCACAGCCGCGGTTTATTTTTTTAAGCATCGCAAAAAAACTAGAGGTGGCAACTTCATTTTATGGACTTGATTACAGGCGAGCCCGCATTAAAATATGCTAAATGTAGAACGACAACCAAAATAAAACTGAAAAATGCAAAATGTGCAAAGGTTATATAACATCTAAGAATATAATAGAGAGATGGGA
>CAAKHG010036903.1:6778-19219 GCA_901007715.1 Dactylopterus volitans
TGCCGGATGTTATCAGCGAGTTTGATCACGCGTTCTTTTACAGAATTGGGACGACATGGAATCAGCTGCTTCTAATGCTGAAGTGATACTCTGAGCTAGCTGGATATTCATTCAGGAAGGAAAGGGAAAAAAAAAATCATATGTTTACTTCTGTAAGCGTGTTGCTGGTGCTAATTTTATTTAAGTGTTGCACAGCAGTTCGATGCGCATCCCCAAGGATGCTGCGGTGTTGCCTCGGTTAAACAGCGCGTTCTGTTGTCTACTAACCCAAGCGTTGTTCTTGCAAATGGAACTGTCAATGAAGAAAGCTCAACGCTCCCACCCGCATGCTGATGCACTGTGAACGTCTTTTTCTGTGACAATGCCTTTTCTGGTAAAGCGTCGCGTGTATGCCGGTGTTTTTCTGTAATTTATTGGAATGTTTTAAAGTGTTTCAGGAACAAAACATGTTTTTTTGGGGGGGTTTTTATGATAAAGCAGGATGACCAGCTTAATCTTCCACTGGAGACAGTGATCATTACAGAGAGAAATTAAACATTTCAAGACGGGTAAATCACAGAAAATCAGTCGAGCTGTCAGAACCACATCCCGCCGACCAGCACAACATTTTGGAGAGTGTTTTTCTATTTAAATGCAAATTAAGTTACAGGTTTCTCACAGACACAGGGCCCCTGGCCAAAGCCATTAGTTTAATTTATATATAAAAGCCCTCAGATGATTGCTTGTGGAACCAGGAAAAGTTCTCTATCCAGTAAAAATGCACATTGAATGGAACAGGAAGAGTGCGACAGAAAAAGCCCACGTTGGATGATAAGCAGAACTGTCTGCACAAAAGTGGTTCATTCAGCAGCTATCTGCTTACAGTTTAAGATCACAGTTTGCAGTCACAGCTCCTTGCAAATATTTAACTTGCAGATGTAGATGAACACAATTCCACTCTTCCAAATATGTTACACTACTTATTTATGTGTATTGATATAAATAGTAGATCTATCAGCCATTACATTAAAACAACCGCATGTTTGAGATAGAATATGATGCAACAGCCTTGCTATAAATTCTCCCACTCATATGCAAAAAGGGTCAAAAAATGTAAGGGACACCTCTCACTTTAACCCAGTACAGTTCAACAGCATCACAAATTACAGTCCCAATAACAATCATTCAAATATATCAACATCTCTGTCAAACAGATTCAACAAAAATTCAACAGAAAACTCCTCCTGAAGGGAGAATTGATAACAGGGCTGTTGCATTATATGCTATGGTAAACAAACATGCAGCGGTCTTAATGTTGTGCATGATCGGTGAATATCTCTTAATCCCTAGTAATTGTAGATTTTATGTCTTTTGAGATGAAAAGTGGTTGGACAAAATAAACAACTAATGATGCCAGAGTGGGCTGGTGGTGACCATTTTGTGGAAATTCATACAAAGAGATTAACTAATCAGTTGTATAGATGAATGCGTCATCAAAGAATGCATTTTGTTTGTGTCCAGGCTTCCCGGTTTGGCCGTAAGAGAGATTCATCATGTTTTACTTAAACATCCAGCATCTCGTATCACTGGCATTATAAACTCAGCTTTGTCTTTGTTTCATCTGACTGTGATACATCCTGGTGTTTGTCTAAGAGCCAAGTCAAAAGGTTCTCTGCTGATACCACCTATAAATGCCCTCCCCGGTCCGTCAGTTTGATCATGACAAGGAGTATGGACATCTTTTTCATCATCATGCTTTTGTCATCTAATACTCGGCTCTTTCTATAAAACCATAGCTGCAGTCCAGCAGCTCCAGTCGCTTGTTAAATATTTAATGTCAGACAATGAATAATTTAATCGTAGTGTGACATAATGGTGCATTAATTGTAAAATGCTCCGATAGCCACAGCTGGTGAAGGAGAGGAGAGGGTGGAGCATTGTTTATCTTCATTCCAACAACGGCGTGCATGTCAGGAACAATACAGTTTGAAATAATTGAGATTGCCGAGCGTGAGCCACACCGACAGCACACTGCGCAGACCCGGTGAGGTTATTTATCGTCAGCGTATACAGGGCCAGGAAGCCATCACAGCGGCCAACAGAACTGAAGATGGGCTGATCTGTTGTGCACAGTGGACCAGCTGCGATTAGAAATGCTGAAGCTGTGAAAACACCAACGAACTCTAAAGTGGTGGAACTAAACACCGCTGGATATGTTATCGTGTTTTTAAGCCCAAAATGCATGAGCTTTCTAAGTATACATTAATCATAGCGATGTTGTCATGACTGAAGCGTTTGGCAAAGCCTGACAGCGGACAGTAGTTCACAACAATCACATTGTGTGATGAGATGTTACCAGCTGCTGCTACACTGATGCTCTTCGGATGACCTAGCATCTGGACTCGGTCATGGAGTTTTGGAGCTGCATTTCGTTCTGTAATGAGATGACCAGATGACTTGGCATCGCATCACATTCTTTTATTGTGTTTGCAGAGTGGAGAGGTCCACAGACCAGGTCATCAAGCCTGTCAATGTGGAGGCCTTGTCCAAGTGGGTGGGGAAGATCCCAGCAGACGTGGTGAGGGACATGGCCGTCATCGCCCCCATGTTGTCCAGACTGGGCTATGACCCCCACGCTAACCCACCCAACTATGGGCGGCCTGACCCGAAGGTCCTGGACAACACCAGGAGGGTGAGTACAGACCACATGATGCCGTCTTCTGTTACATAAGAGCACTGTTTTATTTTTGAAAAACGGTAGAATCTTAGATAATCAGTCCATGCGAAGGTTGTGAAACACTAAGAAAAAACTAATTTTAATTTTTCTTAAGTAAATCATCACCATCAAACTTTGTCATCAATTAATTCTCTCATGTCGGGCTGAAATAACACTGTCCGGTAATGAGGGGAAACGTTCTTTTCAGTCTTGGATGGTGTTTTTCAGTGCTCCAAACTCCAGAAGTTTGTTCTTTTTAGGAGCATGACGATGAACCGCAGCCAGGCTCATGTTTGGTTCCAGAGTTCACCGTCATTACAATTCTGCTGCGATTCTGCCCCAAGAACTGCATGGTTTTAGTGACTGAAAGAAGTCTCTTTCACCACATTTCAGTTTTCTAGTGCAGTGCCCTGGTCAGAGGCAGCTCAGGGGCAGTTATGCACGGAGGGCCGACTCTTTCTGCTCACTGCTGCGTCTGCCACCTCACTGACATGGTGCCCTAATGTACATAAGTGTTTGTTCAGCAGGCTTTGGCATACATCTGACATGCGGTACACGAGTGTCTTTTTGGTGTGTTTTTGGTAGCACTGTTCTTTGCTTCCTCCCAAGATGTCAAACCCTCCTTGAATCTAGGGAGGACACCTGCTATTTTTGGAGCAGACTATGTTTTATTAAAACTGAGCTATCAGCTGACACGCTCTGCAGCTCCACACTTTGGAGTTTCTGTATGCCTGAGCTGGGGAACATGATTTGGGGTGATTTTACTAGGTCTGTACTAGTCCTGCTGGTTCTCAGATGGCCAATTACTCAATGTCTTGAACTTGGAAGTCCAAAGTCGCCAACATCAGTAAATCAAAAATGTTTAGACAATGATTGTTTACTGCATATCAACCTCTTCCCTGCAGTAAGAAGATGGCCCCTCTTTTTTCTTGGTTACATTAGAACATTAGCTGAGGATCCTAGATCCTAGAAGATCCTAGTCTGCTCATCCAATACGTTAACAATCAATAATTAACTTGTCATTAATAATTGATGCGATATAACATCCTTTTTTCTTCAGTTATCATGGTTCATTTGTTATATTAATAAAGCACAGACAATGTAAATGAACAGAATATACAACAACATCGCCGGTCTACCAGAGTTGTGCTCTAGCATGGCTTTGCAATATTTACAGCAAGCATGGTCCTCTTTAACACGGTATAATGCTTCCAAGTTGGAGTTCTTCCTCTGTGGTGCCAGTAGTTTGTCTTAGCTGGAAAGAAGAAGTACGCCCTGTCATGAAATAAAAGTTAACGTACATGATCTCCAGAGAAATGAGATTATTCAACAAATGAGCAAGCGAACTAATCAACAAATGCGATGTGCATTGTCGGTTAACAGATGTTTAAGCTGTTAAACTCATAATGGCAGTTGATAGATTCATGATTAATCATTAATCTTCCAGTGCACTAAGTTTCAAGCCTCTGAGTTGATTCTAATGGCACACTGATGTGAACTGAAACCTTTCAGAAATGATGGCAAATTTAGCTTTTGTTGATGTGAATTGTAGCCTTTCTGCTGTCGGACACATCTTTGTGTCCCCAGTGCCATTTTTACCACGAACTTACCAACAAATTCCTCTTTGGTAAGCTGATATCAGACAGCTGATAGATCAGTCTAACTCAGAGTCCTGATCATAAGCTCCTGCCAACAGTGCATTGTATTTTACCAACTGCATGACACTATATAATGCAACACAACATGATTAACCAAAACAAGCGGTCTTATTTCTATTCAGAAATTAAGGTTCTGATCAGACCCTGTGACTAACCTTGTAAGTTGTAAAAGAACAGTGACGTTACCCTGCAAGTACACTTAAAAATACTCTCACCCCAGTGGTGCTAATGTGGTGACTGCTATGTGGAGTCCATGTGTACGCCGTTCCAGCTGTGTTTTATACAAAGATATTGAGCAGTAAAGTGGGCAGGTTAGAGCATTTGCATTCAGGATATTACAAAAATAAAACCCGTGTACACTTCTGCTGGTAATTTAGTTCACATGTACCATATGTGCCTGGTGCGGGACATGGATCCCTCAACACCACCACTGCCTTGCATTGCCCTTCGATATAACGAGGTATCTAATGTAATCTCTGTAAAGCAGAACAGTGTTTTCACACACAGCTGTGTAGTTTTGACCTGGTTGGAGTGCCGTCTACATGACTCCATGTTCCGAGTCAGCGCTTCGGTTGATTATAATAGCAGAAGTCTGCTGCAACAGCCTTGTTGCGCTGTGAGTATATTTCATGTACTTTGGCCATCGTTGTGGTCTTTACGGCAGATGGATTTTAAGCGGAGCCGCGCGAACAACACGATAACGATATATCGTTCAGCCTCGCATAAAGCGGCCACTCTGCTCACCGTGAAACCTGGCAGGCAGCGCCGACCGGTCACTTTGAGATGGAGGAAAATGCAGCGTTTGAGAGGCCAACAGCTTGAATACAATCGTGCCTTCTGATTTCATTTTCAGTGTGTGCAATTCAGTTTTATTTGTGTAGCCTAGATCGCACCGCATCAGTGGACTTAACAGTCTGCACAGAAACAGCCTGTCCTTAGACCCTTGATTCCGGCGAGGAAACGAGGAGGAGGAATTAACAGAGGGCAACGACAGAATTACCAATAAATGTGTAAATGGGAAAAAAAACAACAGCTTTGTCTTCAGACGATGACGGTCACTCACTCAGTGGCTTATGAGGTTAGATTCTCTATGTGGAGAAGTCAAGAGTGGTCCCAAGAGCTTGTGGTTTTGTCTTTCACCTAGTTTGGGTTTATAGCCAGTGAACCTCTGGGGCGTTTTGTATTGCTTTTCCATGTGTTTGAGGGAAACCAAAATGGGGAGGAGAAGAGGGGGGGGCAAAGAAAGAGTTTAGTGCAATTCGTCATCTTGTCAAGACTGATATGACTTGTGTGGAAAGTATTTGGAGTGCAAGATGAGTGGGGGTCAATGGAACCTCTTATTGGAGAATTTTTGATGTCCGTCGGAAAATGTGTCTGACCACAAAGATGGAAACTACAGATGGAGGTGGTAGAGTCTGAAAGAAAACTCCCTCTATGTTCACTGGAAGATTCCGGCTTTGAAATTCCTTATTTTGAAAACGGAGCGGCGGCTGCGATTTCAGTTCAAGCGTTACATTTTAACATGTAGCATATTCTTTGCTTGTACTTTTTTTTCCCCCCGCATTATTCGGTGTAATTTGCCTTTCGGAGCATTCTCCGTACATCAGTATCCACAGCCAGCTGCTGGGAATCAGTTGCTCTGTTGGACACAACGTGCTAACACCTGAGTGTTGGATAGTAAGAATTTCTGTTTTGCTTCTGTTCGTTTGAGAGAGCAAGTCTGCATTTGAAGCGTTTGCCGTGCTTCTGTGTAAATAAATATTTGTCTGCGTGGGTGCTTGTTCCCCCCGTCACCTTCACCCTCCAGTGACTGACCAAAAATGTCTGTCTTTACCGTGAACCCTGAAAGCACCTTCATATTTCTGACATTTGACACTTCTCCAGACTCCAGCAATAGTGATATCATCAGCGTGCTCTAACCGTGAGGGGGGGGGCCGAGTCCGCCCCATTCTTTTGATTATGACATCTCAGTAATTTGTGCAAGGATGAACCGTTTAGCTTTTGGTGGCCAAAGGTCATTGTGACATCACAAAACACATTTTTACCGATATCTTAATATTATACACTGTTTTTGACAAATTTAACAAAGTTGCTTAAAATGATGAATTGACAACGGAAGGGGGTGTGGATTAGGGGGTCCGCTGCCATGAGGTGAGTCTTTGCGTTTGTTGTTTTGAGACCGCTGCAGGACACGGCCGCTTGTTTCTTGGCGCCAGTCGCGAGTGCTCTTCGAACGGCCTGCGCGGTGGGACAAGGCGGAAATGGAAAGCAGGACAATAATCATTTTAACAAGATTGCCCCGTTTCATAATCATTATTCTTGCATGGCAATAAAATCTGATTAAATGCCCAGCCCAAACGGCAGCTCGTGGGCGTCATGGGTTTTGTGTTGAGCGTTGCCCCTCATATGTTGTGTAAAATGTGAGCATGGTGTTGTAGATATGCTTATTTTAGAGGACTTTTCTGAGAAATGGTTCAAAATAGATGGCAAATTTATAACTACGGGTTTGTTCTCTGGCTGAATGATTCATCTCACACCGGCAGCTTAAACCACCTCTCTTCTTTCTCATCACATAACAAAGAGTTTTGTGCTAGGTGTTCCAATTCTACATTTGCCAATCTCTTTAGTTCAGGACATTGTTTAGATGGCAGGTTTTAACATCTCTGCACTCTGTCCGCTTTCCGTATCCACAGGCAGTTGTGAGGTGTGCAGGCACGCACATGATTTCATTCGTGCTACATTTTCAAATAGCAACATAAAACACCACATAACATGTCTTTGGATAATTGCAAAGACGTTGTCGCTCACGCGAGTTAACAATGGAAGAAGTGCCACACTTCTGGTTGTGTCTAGGATGAAACCCATGTTAACAAACGATAAGCGTGGTGCCTTTGCTTTTAAAGACATGATGTGCAACATAAACTACAATGGTTTCACCCTCAGCGGGAGCTCTTCTTCAGGTGTTTAGCACTGGCAGACAAAGCTTATGGTGCTTCAGGCCTCACCTACTTGACTGGAGTGCAGATCCAAGCATGTGCAAAACGTTAAAATCTGTTTAAATTATAAAATAAATGCCTCATTTTCATTTCGCGAGAGACGATGTAAAGCAGCGGTGCAGTTGTGGGTTGTTCTATCATTGTTTAAGTGGTTCATATGGATGATTTCGAAACAGCTTGTTTAGTAAACATGAACATGCAGGCTTCTTGAGTCTACCCACTTTAAGGAGTAACCGGTTTAAAATCTCCTCACAAAACTCCTCTTGCTCTGCGGCACTTGAAGTAAAGTTTGTTCTTATTTGTGCAACTTGATTTTCTTGTATTTCAGGCAAACTTGTTTTTCAGAGATGGAGGTTGCTTAAGAAAGATTTGTATGTTTTTCTACTTATTATTGTAGTTAATGCAGTGGTCTTCCCACACCTCAGAACTTTGTCAAGCCTGTGTTAATGATATAGTTAAGAGTGCAGTGATGCTGCCACTGTTTTTTTTTAATATAATTTACCTCTTATATTCCCTGAATACCTTTTACTTAATGACTTGAAGGCCACACTCCATTAGTACAGTTGCATCAGATTCTTAAGTTGCATAAAACATCTGGCAAACAGCCCTCAACTGAACCACTGTAGAATAAAGCCACATGTGGAAATGGTCTTGCTGCTGTCCTCAGTTTTACTCGGGACTCAGATATTTATTCCTTCTTTTCTCCTGGATGCCCCTCAGAGAAATAGCTTGGCAGCAGCCATTTGAACAGTGTTTGCATTGTAGAGACGGAGAACGATGCAGATGATCAAGGAAGCTTAACCTGTTGAGAGCAGATTCATCAGGCTTTGGTGTTTTTTACTGTGAGTGAAGACCCAACCAGATTAAGGATAATCCCCATAAACGGCGTTGGCCCTATGGTCAAATCATTTAACATAGTTGATGCATACATATGCTTTTTTTTTTTTTTTTTTAATGTGTGACCATGCCAGTAACTCTGCTGACTTAACTTTGTGTCACTGAAGTTGTACACTGCTGCTGTCACCTCAGACACTCGCAGGAATGTCCGGGGACTATTTTATGAATGGTGATGCCGGAGAGCAAAGAATGTAGAGGAGATGGGAGTTGCAGCCCCTGATGGGAGCAGCAGTGCCTCCAAGAGCGGCGTCTGCCGCACCGTCGGGGCGAGGAGCTGCTCCAGATGCTGCTGGGCGGAGGCTCCGCGGTGGGCACCGTTGTAACTTGAGTTGCCGTCGCTGTCTGGGTTCTCTCGGTGCAGGAACCCGGCACACTCATCGGCCCGCTATAATTGACGCTTTTATTTTCCAAGATTTCTCGCCGGAGCACTCGGCTATGACTGAAAATCTCAGACCAAGCAATGCCCAAGTCAGGATAGTGTGCCCGTCCTCCTTCCGTCAGCGCGATGCTGCAGACAGGAAACAGCTGTCGAGACCCAACGTCCACACTGCAGCCACAAGCTGCTCTCACACCGTCAAGCGCAGAAACCATCCCAGGTCCTGGCCTCGGGTTGTGTACGATCATGGAACCAAGGCTTAAAATATGCAAACACTACAAATGGCGTGCAACTTCAGCTGAGCTACAACAGCCTCACAAGACTAAGTGGAAGGACTTTTGACCTGTGCTCTGTGTCCAGGCTTCGTCTCGGGCATTGGTTAGCTCCGGCTTGCCCCAGATGAGGCTGGTCAAGCCTGGCTGCTGAGGCCACAATCAATAGCCTCTGAAGTGGCTTCAGCGTTGCTCTGATCCCTGGTGAGAAATGGATATTGGGATCAATAAGTTCTCGTTTCTCCACAGTAACAATAACATGATTCGAGAGAGGGGAAGTGCAGGCCTTTAGGGTCTTTGTGTTGTGCTTTGGGTGTGTGGTTGGACCATGTTTCTAATTGAAATTACGAGGTTAGTTAATGATGTGCAGGATAATCATATCATATTGATCCTGGGCCATCGTCATCGCTCGGTCATCACGGTACTCTGGCTCTTAGGCTTCAGTATGTTCTCATATTCATGGAGCCATCAGCTAGACAAGCACAAAAAGAAGATGCTAAAAGATTCATTAATGAGCACCTCTCATGGAATGTCTTGATTGGAGCAACTAACTCCTTTTAGGTCAGATCTGGACTCCGGCTTGTAATTACAAGGTCCTCTCCGAAACCTTATTCAAGACATTCTTGTTTTTTGTCTTCTAGGGTAATCGGACACAGATGCCCCTTCTGTCTGCGTAAAAGAGGTTTAAGGCCTCAGTGTGCTTTGAACAAAATTGCATAATTTGTTTTATAACAGCTAAAAAAATAAAAAAAAAAAATCGGAATCAGGAAGTCAGCCATACTTATCGCAACTTTCCAAAACAGTCAGCCTGACCATTTTGCACAGTGAGTGTTCAGATGTGCGTGAACGGAGAAAGTGAGGCAGGGTTTGACCTAATTTCTGAAGTAGTGTTTATTTTTTAAATTTGTCATGTGCACAAGCAAGTACACCACCACCGCCACTGATACCTCCCAGGCGAGACTGACGCAGGCTGTGACCCTCAACCTAATTTCTTTTTTTCTGCAAAGACTCTGAACTGTGGAGAGCCTGGCAGATGTGCAGCTGCAGTCGAGGCATTTTGATGAACGGAAGCAAAGCACATCGGTATCTTTTTCAAACCCCCTGGACTGCTTCCACGTTGAACGCCCTGGGACGCGGAGCTCCAGCTGTGATACTGAAACTAAACCGGGCAATTATTTTGACTCCACCACACCGGCATGACCTGCTGCATGTACCATCAGGGACCTTGGCGGAGCCCACTGTACTGGTCCCTCCAAGCTGGACCCGGCCTGGCTCTGGGTACCATTTCAGCAATGGTCACATCATTTTTGGTTACTAAACTGTAAAAAAAAAAAAAAAGAAAAAAAAAGAAAAAGTAATAATCATGTGCCTGAAAGCTTCACAAAAAGCTGTCAGTAGATGGAGTTGGATTATGAGGTTTTTGACTATTTCTCAGGTCTCGAATGAAATTTTCATTTGTTAGTGAAGCTACATTATTTTCACCCGAGTCCAGACAGTTTCAACGTCGCTGCAGCTCTACTTTTAAAAGAAAGGAAAAAACAAATCAAACTGCTCACTTCCTCTTGTTGTAATTAGAAACCAAGTAAATGATTAGAGGGAAGTGTCTCGTGAGCAGCAAAGACGCCTTTACAGCAGAATTAAAGAGCTTTACTCTCTGTCATTTGGAAGATGGGATTCAGTTTTCCAGCTGATGGAGTCTTGTTTCAGTCTTCTCACCAAGCTCACCTCAGGAGCAGAGGCTGTAAGTCTTCCCGCGTTTGTATGTCTCTCTTCCAGTGAGCATTTCACGGTCTTTCAGAGGTAATTGATGGTGAAGACCGTGTGTTGGACAGGACCAGGCTGGTGTTGGACAAGACTGGATCGGGCTTTACACTATTCCATCATGTTAGGAGGGCTCCCGCCGGCCTTCCTTTCCATGTCCTCGCCCTGGAGGATGGATTGGTGAATCGCGTGCGAAGCGCCTCCCCTCTGTTATGATAACCACAACGCTGCTAGAAGTGTAAGCAGGAGGTTTGACAGGCTCAGTCAGAGCACGATCGGGCCTGGGAGCATGCACCCCCAGACATTGCTCCCTCCGCTGCTGGAAGTCATCGCACACCATGCTGAGTTTCTGGCCCCGTGTTGACTCTGGGCAAACATGCAAGCGCGCATGAAGGCCCCCTAGATGATTGTGAAATGTTGTGTTTTTAAGTTTAAACTCGAACCACCGGAGCCGCCAAGGGGAGGGCTCGGCAACCATGAAGCTCCAGCAAAGATTGAAATCAGATAATTCAATTGATTATTCAATGACAGTAAGATTTTTTTCTATGAGCTCTATTGTGTTGCTTTGATAGAAAAAATATGAAACTGAAACATTGATTATGGGAAGGAATGCACCGATCAATCCAATAATTTTTCCACGTGCAGTTAGATGACCTTGGCCTTGTGTCTTAACTAGAAGAAAATCAAATTCCAATTAGTTAGGTTTCAAAACTGGCCTCACTGGTGTGTGAGGAAGTGGCCCCAGACAGCAGAAACAAAACTTGTTAGCATAGCATTAGCTAACAGGAGTACATGAATTTCATGTACTATTTACTGTCCACTACATACCCATATTTCAGGCATTGTCTACTCCATCTTCTACCACATACTGTGCAATATATACTCAAACTTCATGTACTACATAGAGTCTACTACATGCTTGTACTTGCACTTACAGATGTACTATACATTGGTATATGACACCACTCACACTGAATTATACTGTAAATACATTTCTCGCCAGCTGAAAGTTAAATCACCGTATTGCTGATATTACATTCCATCTTTAAAATAAAAGCACCAAGCTTGTTATTTGGCCGCAATGATTTCTGTTTTGGAAACTACCAGAAGTTTGATGCTTTTTCTGTCGCTAGCTCGTTAAGTCAATGAAAACATTATACAGCTCTAAACGGACCTTATTTGGATAAACAAGATTAATAGTTTCGAGGGGAAATGGCGGTCTGCCTTGATGTCTGCTTTTGCAAACGTCCAGTAAGCTATCTACGCTAATGTAGTAAACATTTCTCATGTGTACAAAATTCAGAAACTATCCAGCTGAAACACGCCAACCTCAATTTGACACCAGAGTTAGCACCGCCTTGTATGTTATTAGATGACTCTGACCAACGCCTTTTTCCTGTGAGGAAGATAATGTTCTCCTCCGTCTCCTCCGAACAAATCTCATGCAGCTGCATTACCATAAAAGAGCTGATGTGCATCCGAGACGTTGGGATTGTTGCCACTGACGGTTAAGAAATAAACAGAGTCAACAATCGCTGCTGCAGGGAGTTGAGCAGGAACTGATGAGGCGCTGGTCTTACTGGAATATAGGTGGGCAAAAAAAAACAACAACACACACACACACACACACACACAGCCCAGACTTTCTCAATAACAAGCACAGCCAGTTCATGTTCATGTTCAGCTCAGGAATACTGCAGGTCAGGATAGGTTTTCCTTGAATCTGAATATAACAACCCTGCCACTTTTTTATTTTTTGAATATATTTATAGATGTGTATTTTGAG
>CAAKHG010036903.1:45264-59976 GCA_901007715.1 Dactylopterus volitans
GCGGGGTTAGTGAAGAATTACAGTGAACAGCATTGCAGCCAACGACTGAAACAACTGAGGATGAAGAGAAGAAGGAGCGATAGCGAGAGACAGATAGGTGGAGAGCGAGAGAGTGAGACAGAAGGGAGGTAGAGATACCCATCACAGATACGCAAGAACAGTCGTTCTTTGAAAAAAAAACAACAACAACAACGCAGCAGGTGCATAATTCACATGCAGAAATCGTCAAGCATGTTGCAAGTGAGAGGACAGAAAGAAGGAGACAGGTTTAAGTCAAATTAAGAGAGTGCAACATACAAACTCAGCAAAGTATCAAAGCGATTCGCGGCCACATCAGCGGCGCCCGGCAGTGCTGAGTCATGCTTGAAGAGCTTTCGCGTACCCTCCGATAACTCTACAGACCCAGGACGAGAAGCCGAGCCGGGCCGAAGTCATGGAACCGGGCGACACACCTGTGCAGTCGCTTGTCTGAAACAAGAGTGTGTGTGCGTGTGTGTGTGTGTGTGTGTGTTTATCACAGGCTTCCACAAAGCCACTGGATCTCAGTGAATGGTGTTGCTGAGCAGCAGGAGGAAACAGGGGACAGAGAGACTGAAGTGAAGCAGGCTGATGATTCACTGGGCAACATCTCCAGCCAGGTGCCAGGTGACAATGAACTCAAAGGGGCAACATGCACGGGCGGCTCGCGTCACCGCTTCATGGTTGCTTTCCTCCGCGCACCAGTCAAACAGCAGTGAACATCCACATGTCACGTATGTGGCGCAGACGGAATTAAAAGAGTGAAATGTCATCACTTCACTACTTCATCCTATTTTGCGTTGGTCGAAAACGTCATAATCGGCGTGTGGACTTCAGTGCTTTGTGATGTCACAATCACCCTTAACCGTTTGACCTTTGACCACCACTTGGACTCACGTTTTTTTGCCGCATATAAGCAAGCTCCCGCCAGGTGTTACAGTGAAATCGCATTGGACATTGTCCTCAGGGGACGAGACTGACGTTTATGGCCGAAAAAAAAGCATGTTTTGTGAGGACACGGTGTCCTTGACTTTTGACCGCCGGCCACCAGAATCTAACCAGATCATCCTTGAGCCCAAGAGGACCTGAGATGTGGCCTCGGTTGTGGGCTATTGTTCTGCTGATGAAAGCTGCTGACTGTCGGACGACTGCAGCCGGCGCGTGACGAGGACGTCCTCGATGAGCTCTGATAGTGGACGACGCGCTTGCAGCCCTCGATGCAAAGCTGTGCAGCCGCGAACGCTCGCGACACTGCCGTCGGCGCCGCATAACGTCTGAAAGACCTTTCACCTGCCACCATCTTGTCTTTTTCGCCCTGCACCGCAATCAGAGGCGGAATCTTGTGTCATTGGGGAGTTTTTCTTTGACTTATGACTGACTTTGACATTGCCTGATGTGTAATTTCAACCCCGCGTCACCAGATTTTGGGGGGTTTCGAATTTTGCTCTTCAGACATTCAAGCCCCGCCTACTCACACTGGTGGCCTCAGGCAGCACACACACACACACACAGACACGCACGTACACACACGCGCACATACACGCACAGGCAGCTGGGTGGGTAGGGTGAGGTTGGGGGAGGACAGAGGGAGGGGGTGGGGGGTGGTAGGAGCAGTGTGCGGTGGGGTTGGCTGGGTGTGTTTAGGTGATAAAAACCTTTCATGACATTAGGATCTGTGAGGTTCCGCGAGCAGATCATTGAGATCATAGCATGGAGCCTATCTTCCTCTTCCTCGTCATCGTCCAGCGACGGCGCGCGGCTGCCCGTGCTGTGGTGGTAGTTTATGGTGACTGCTTGCGCCAGCGGGACAACAGAGAACACAGTTAGAGCAGAGCTTTTCCGAGGGCCGTGGGAAGAGCATGGTGGGCGGCGAAGCGCGCCGCGACCACGCCGCACCACGCCACTCCACGCCACGACACGCCATACACACATATATCACGGGAATTTACAGTTGCTGCCGTCATTACTATTATTCACACACAAGGAACCAAAGAGTTGAGGTTCCGGATACGCAACTTACTGGCGTCGTATCGGTATCCCGGGTAGACGATGCGAAACACGTAGTCAGCGGCTGTCTGCTCCTCACCGCTCCTGTCCTGGTCCATGAGCCTGGCGGCACTGCTCCTCTTCCGAAGCTTGGGAAACACTTTTCCCTGCGGGACCCAAGAAGCCGTCTCCACCACAGGATCTCAGCAACCAACAAGCTCCCAATCGTCCTCCCATGACCCCAGCTTTTAAGAGCCTGTGAGGCCTTGGTCCCGGGTTTCTATGGTTTTACAAACCACCGTAAAGATTGCCCTCACTGTCACCCGACAGACCTGACATGGTCTTAAAGTGTAAAAAAAAAAAATCAATGAAAGTGATGGTCTTCACACGAGTTATTTATGTGACACCCTTGGATGCAACATATAGGCTATTTGTCACCCGCTCTCTTTGTTTAGTGTTGGTTTCTTCAGTTTCTTCGGTTTAACTGCATCACATTCGTCTTAACAAGGACATGTGACTTTTCTTTCCAAAACCAGTGATGCCAGTGAACGTGTCGGGGACTCGACGGCAAAGAAAAATCCCTCAGCATTCGGATTTGAGTGAGTGAATGCTAACTGGCTTCATACATGAGTCTACCCAATTGGTGGATTTCTTGTAGTGCCTGCAGGAGCACGAGTGTCTTTACTGTTACCTGCCTCAAGCCAGGAATTTCACTAAAGAAGGCCTTCATGCAGGTGCGAATACACCTCCGGCAAAATGACCCACCTTGCCTTTCTGGGACCAGAGGGGAGGTTCAAGCTGACCCCGAGGTAGAAGACCAGTTTCCAGACAGGAGAGGAAGGCCAGCAGGTGACCACCGGGGGGGAAGTGGAGGGGCGGCCGCTGTATCCCATCCTGACTGACCAGAACCAGCGTCCCACCACAGTCAGCTAGAAGGAAAAGAGGAGCAGCATCGATGGTTCAGGTCTCTTTGCTGGACTACTTCTCCATTATTGATTTATAAAGGTAAAGGAATTCTATTGTCATGATACATGAGTGTACAAAGAAATTAGTTGTCGCTGCTGCGACTGCGGCGCCTTCACATTGGTGCAACCTAACCTAATATGCCTAACATGCATGTTTTGATGGTGGGAGGAACCCGAAGGAAACCACAGCAAACTCATGCAAACACGGGGAGAACCTGCAAATTCCATGCAGAGAAGCTCTGGGAACCCAAGAGCTTGTCACGGTGAGGCAACAGTGCTAGCTGCCGTGCTATCGTGAGAAGTTCTAGAACCAGCGAGAAGATCTAGATTTTTAAATAATGCAAAGTAGCCGTGATAGACATTCTAGGTGAGAGTACAGACACACACACACGCGCACACACACATACATGCTTGGGAGCATCAGTATACTCACGCCTTTGGTGACAGTGGATGCAGACTATTTGGCGTAGAGGAACGGTCAGCGCGTAGTCCCAGTAGATGCTAACACAGGGGGGGGAGATGTTTGGTCACTGGACCAGCAGCAGTTAAGAGTCTTTCACAAGCAGCAGACGCGTGCTGGCTACCTCTTTTCCAGGTCGCAGTCTCCTAGCGTGCCATTGATGAGTTGGTTGGGTGTCCACTTGAGGGTCAGGTTGTCTCCAGCCTGGTGGAGGGACAGGTAGCCTCGCAACACCTCCATGTCCTTCTTCTGCCATCAGAGGAGGGAAAAAGGAGGACAGAGTGGATTTGAAAGGCGTCAAGACAATCTACTGGCACCACAAAAGAAGAAGTCCAGCTTGTAAGCATTATGGCTGCAGGGCTATAAGAGGCTGCAGTGATGCGATGCAGAAGCAACAACTCGGAGGCTCGACTTCATGGCTGGGCCGCTCAACTACACCGCTGAGCCAGGAAACCGCGTCATCTCAAGAAGTACAATAACCATCCATGCTCACGAGTGGTATAATGAAATTAAAGACACACTCATTGGCGTAACAAATGTGCCAATGGAACCGAACAAAACCTAAACAGAGGAAAAGGTTATTAAAGACGGAACAACTGTTATTACTGATGTTAATGTGTTTAGCAAACAGTTAAAAGAAAATGCATGAAATCAGCAGCCTCAGACAGGTTCCCTCAAGCTGCACTACGCAATTAAATGTTTCCGCTCTCGGCAGCGCGACTGAAGCAAGTATTTGCATTTAATTACACCTGCCATTGCTGTTTTTCTTTTTTTTTTATGCAGCACATTTCGGTTGCTTTAAGAGGAGAAATAATCTCAGTGGTGAGGAATTTTTGAGATGAGATACATTGACCAAAAACAAGACTCTGAAGGCCATTGAAATGCTGCTTGGACCACTGCAGACACCCCACGAGAGCTGCAGTTCTGGAGAAGCTCTGACCGGGTTGTCCAGCCATCACAATTGGGCCATTGTCAAAATCTCAAATCCTTATGCTTTCCCATCTTTCCCGCTTTTAATAAATCGCCTTTGAGGACAAAATGTTCACTTGCAGGCTAAAATACCCGGCAAATACCCACTGACAGGTGAACCGGTGAGCGGATATTCAGACTCAACTCAGATCATAATGATGATAATCATTTGTTTTTACGGCATGAATGACCTGTCTCACGCGGAGATGCAGCAGATTTCACGGAAAACATGCAGCATGTGTCGCCTTTGCTGGATCACGGGGGAGATTCAACATGTTAGTCACAGACATGTTAAAGGCGCCGCGCGTGAAGGCCGGCCACGAGCGAGCTGCGGCATGCGGTCATACCGGTTGCACCAGGACGTTGTTCTTGCCGTAGAGGAGGTGGGTCCTGGAGTTTTGGTGGAGCGACTCCACGTACTCGCGCGCAGACGTGGCAAACCGGTCCTCGGACATGCTGCCGCTGGACTGCCTCTTACGGATCTAGAAAAGCAACAAATAAGGTTTAAAACAACTACCATCAGGGGCCCCCCCACCCACCCAACGCTCTCTTTCTCTCTCACTCTCTCTTTCACTGTGTTTCTCTCTCTCTCTGTACGTTTACATGACACTTGAAAAAAACAAATTATTGCCTTAATCCGACTATAACTGGACAACTGAAGTGCATGTAAACGCGTTAATCCGACTAATATCAGAGTTCCCGAACTCCGATTAAGACACCCAGATAATGCGATTGGAATTCGAAATTTGGAATTTCTCTGGCATGTAAACACCTTAGTTGGAGTTCATGTAGAAAATGCATGTGCGCGTGCTCCACGCCCACCACGCGCCGATCAAAAACATGCGAGAAAGGCGGTCGCAGGAGAAGAATGCAGGAGAACCACCAGAGCAGCAGAAGCTGAAATGACTTTCCCTTCTGTGTCTGAAAACTTTTGAAAACTTTTTCATCGCGACCCTTTCCCACCAGTCTGCGCTCCGAACCCACATCCAACAAGAACCAGAGGTCCGGGTCAGTAGCGACGGCACAAAGTGAAAAAACAAAGACACACTACAGTTGCAGGCACCCAACAGCGTACGGCGTTCTTGTCTGCCTCTCAAAATCACCATGACCACGAGGGCGAGCGTGCACCTTACCTGCACAATAAGTAACATGTACATTACATACGTCCGTATTAACTCGCTGAAATTACGCATTACACCGCCTCGGAGGAGGCGGACGCGCTCCCGTCAGTAATTCGACTTTCTCAGCGGCCTGTAAACCGGGACGAGGGCAGAAGTCCGATTAGACGCCAAGAAACGAATTTTGAGCACAGCCCCATGAAGCTGCGCATGCAAACGCACTGAGCGGCTGTCAGCACCCACCATCACTTTCACAGGAGCTCTGCCGCGACCCAGCCTCCACACTCACCCCCAGGGCAGGACGCCGGCCCGCTGAGGCATCCTGGCCCCGGTGGGCCCCGTGGATCCGGTGGCGCTGAACCAACTCGTTGGCGGAGGGGTCCGTCCAAAAATGATCCGATGTCTTCAGTTTGGTGTACTCCAGAGCGCAGGGTCCCACTGAAGAGCACAGCGGCCATCATCGTCAGAGCAATTCTGACACTGGCTGAGCGTCTCCAGCTTTCACACCAGCCAGACGTGAAACCGACATTCAATTATCTCAATTGATTCAATCACGCACAAACTCAATCTAAAGCGCAAACAGCGCACAATGGGAGTTAAATGTCACTTGCTGTGTCCACAATGTGGCGGAAGATAACGCACACACCGTTTAAACATACAGTTAGACACATGCAACACGTACAGTGAAGAGCGCAGTTTAGTGTAAGTCGAACGACGGCGCTAACATCATTGCAAGATGGCGGCGCTGCACCACAGAGTCACTGTCACATAACTGCTGCATTCGTGGCACGTTTCCGTTTTTGCGCGACAAGGCAAACTTGTTTCGCCATTTCAACGTCTCGAAGTCGGCGTCAGGTTTCCCAGACCTGACATGAGTCGGATGGACTTACAAGGAGGAACCCTCCGCAAGGGAACCCACGAAATCCAAAACGTCTTGCTTCCCGTGGAGT
Organism: Dactylopterus volitans; assembly: GCA_901007715.1. NCBI lineage: Eukaryota > Metazoa > Chordata > Actinopteri > Syngnathiformes > Dactylopteridae > Dactylopterus > Dactylopterus volitans. The sequence continues at coordinate 51,731 of CAAKHG010036903.1, forward strand.
GTGGCTAATGTAGCGGATCAAGACTTGGTTTATAAATGGCTGTTACCTAGTTGTTCATCATAGTTGACATACATGAATTCGAGGCACGGATACATTTTCCGACACAGGTTACCAAACCTGACACTTTCTTTTTTTTTGCGAATTGCAATGAGACCATTTTAATTCCATCCTCTTGTCTCCTCCTTAGTAGCTTTGCTGCATACCACATGCCGACCGTGGGTTTTTTGTTTTTAATTCCGTTTGCTCGCTAGCATGTTCCTCGGGGGAAAACGGCTGCTCGCGTCGTCTGGCAGCTTCTACCGCGGCTGCTACTGAATTCAAGCCGAGCTGCGGAATAAAACCGCTGAAGGGCCTAAGCAGGCAGGCGCAAGTTCCTGTCTGAAACTTTGTGGATTATTTCCGCCTGCCGTGTTATAGTCTGTGAGCACAGAAGCGTCTGAGGCCCTGTTGTCGTTCCATGGTGACCACGTAATCCTGCGGGTGCGTTCTAATCCACAGTGTACTTAACGGGACCACTTCATGCTGAGGAAATGCTGTTAGCAGAACTTCTCTGGACAAAACTGCTCAAGGTCACCTAAGACTTGCAGACCGACGCAATGACTCAGTGACTCTCACGCGACCTTCAAGGTCCCTCCAGGTGCCGACGATCCCACAAGAGGTTAAATGCCCGGGACTCCCCGGCCGTCAGTCAGAACTGACGGATGAGGGCTGAAACGCCTTTGACAGCCAAAAGCGAGTCGATCAGGCTCTCCGAGCGAGTCTCTCTGCCTCGTCGGTTCCTCGTCATCACAATCAGTCGGCGTGGATTTTCTGTCTGCCGTTTGTTTACTGATGTGATCGCCGGGCTTCAGTCTCCAGCCTGCTGTCTGCTGCCACGCTCGCAGCGGAGGCGGTTCGAGATGGGAAATGAATCTGAAACCTTGTTTCACCTGACGTTCCATCACACATGGATATAGAAACATTTGACCTGGATGCTGCTTCTATACATTTTTTTTTTTTTTAGCCTCTGGTCAGTTTTTAGATGTTGGCACTGCAGTGACATTGTGATATACTTACCCAGCAGCGCTGCCAAGATGGGCCCAAACACTGAGTCATGCATCAGAGCTTCCCTCTCATAGTATTTACTGCAGAGATAAACAGAAAAAAAGTGAATGGAATGTTATTAAAGCTCATATATTCCTACTGAGGAATCCCGCTGGGCTTCGTGCGACCGCATTTATATGACAGACAGCATCGCTTAGTCTGCGGCTGGTTCATTTCCCAGGCCGCCTCTTGACGACATCGAAAGGCACGGCACAAATCAGTTTTTCTCAGGCAAAAAAATGGAGAAACGAGCATAACTGAGCTGCACTGCATGATGCACCTGCTTCGCGAAGCCAGATTAGCCGATTTTGTGCTAACTCGGATAGATCGCTATGGTAACCTGCGGGGTGCTACACAGCTAAATTAACAAAGCTAAAGATCAGCGGCTGAGCTGAAAACAGCAGACCAGTAACGAAACAGTGAATCCTCATTCCCTCCGGCCCTGACTCGGATGAACTGGATTTGCATTATTTCAAATAAAAATCGTTACATCGATACATATTCAAATACTTTTGAGTATTTTTTGCAGTTTGCTGGACAGAAAATGTAAGATATAGCTGGTAACAAAACACTTTGAGAGCCTGTATTTGAGCAATTCCAAATACTTAAATGATCAGATCTGATTAATTTTTAAACTGCAGAGGAAACCTACACGGGTGAGTCACAGTCCTTGGCTGGAAACATGCGAACGTGACATAACTGATCAGGTCCAGCAATGATATTTTTTTTTTTGTCATCACCCACATTTTGCGTCACCCCTCCCCGTTCCTCAAGCCTGAACATAACACACCTAACAAACTAAAGCAGAAGCAGCCATGTTCTCCTCCTACTCCACCGAAACTGTTGACTCTTTTGAGTCTTTCACATTTGTGCTGATGTTCTTATTAAGAGCTGAAGGAAAGAGCATCACTAACTGTTCAGACTGCAAGCTGCATTTTCATTGGCTGTTCAGTCATCTCTCACTATCTGGTGATTTTTTTTTATTTTTTTTATTATTTATTTTCAAATTGCGAGCTACTTGTGTTGTAATCAAGTACATTTTCTCCTACTGGTTTTATTTTGATCCACTGAGCAGGTTTCTGTAATTTGTGATCATTTTTTATGTTTGTGCTCATCTCTGTGGATTACGATTAAAAAAAAAAAGTCATAAAGAGAAAAACTTCATGTCTAATAATTTTATTTTATTTTATTATATGCTATACCAGTGAATAGAGAAATTTATGCTGTAAAAACCATATTTCCCATCGGGGGGCCATGTTGGCTATTAACTGACGCATAACCTGGCTTTCACCACAAATGAGTGAAACCAGCCCCACGCTGCAGCTCTCAGAACACGACGTTAAGTAGATAACAACTGGAACATCAAATCGAGCCTCTGGTGTTTGAGGCTGGACTTCAAACGTGCGGTTCTCGTGCCCGCGGGGCCCTTCAGCCGGCCTCACGCCTCGGGTTTGATCACCGGTGAGGACAGAGAGGGAACACCGCTCATCATTAAACACGGGTCAGACCTCAGCGCCGCGAGTCTGTGAGCGAAGAATAAAAAAAATAAAAAAAAACACCTGGAGTTGTCCACGATGTACTGCACTATCTTGTCCAGAACCTTCTCGAAGAGTGCCGTCCTGACCCAAATGTGCTTGATGGCCTGAGCAGAGAGCGGCTGGGGGGGCCGGCTGCTGGTGGAGGAGCTCTGCCTCCGCAGAGGTTCTTGTCCGACACTCTGGAGTCTCCTGCAGAGCACAAAGTACAAGTTAAATGCACTTGCCAAGAAGAGTGTTTTGTAGAGTGTTGTGATCCGAGCCTCTGCTACTGGGATCATAACCTTTTTTTTTTTTTTAAACCTGCCCCTAAACATCACCACGTTCAATATCTTCTCACTGGAATGATCCAATAATACCAAGAGCACACATACCTCCAGGGGCAGACTGACAGTGTAATTCATCACAGGGACACCATGTCCATGCACTCGGCTCGTTTTGCAGGTTAACCCTTTTGCTTCCTGTATAACAGTTTGCTCACATTTTCTTTGTCCGACCACAGCAAATGTTCATTATTTGCGGCTAACCCCTCTTCTCTGGCCTCCTGCAAACATCCAACCGCCCACAAGTATTTGGACAACAGACAGTAACACTGACATCATGGCCTCGGTGGCGCGTCCTGTGCCGTCTGCACAGATGGATGCAGCGGCTCCACTTCCTCCCGCCGGACGAAAATGAAGCCACCATGTTTGGATAGGGGCGCTGCCGGTTTGAATTATTGATGCCAGAAGCTGCGCAGCGGTGCCCAGCTGGGGCGGCGTGGGGGGCGGGGTGTCACGGTATTAACATCATGCCTTATTCAATCACAAGCAATCGGTTTACTGATTTACTGTTTACTCATCGTTACAATACGGAGAGTTAGCATCTGTTTCCTCCGTTAGTCTCCAGGCATGGAGATGGAGATACCGCATTGGTGACCTGCTTGGTTGCCATACTGGGGGCCATGCGGGCCTCTGAGCAGACGCCGCAGGCATGTCTCGCATCTGTCTGTGAGCGCAACATCGATGGCAGGTGGGATAACTTTCCACAACGCAATTTTACTGTACTTTACTGTTAGGAAACGTATCATGAAATATCTCTTCTGACGATCAGTTTACTGCACACTGGCTTCACCAACCAGCTCCATCTACAAGTAATTTTTATTTTGCCACATGGTTCCTGGACTCGGGAAAGTCGAGGCACAGCTGTCCTCCGTAGCACGTACAGATGATTCTGGCAAAACAGCCTAAATTGAGCATGTGAAAGGAAGAAGGTGATCCTTCAAGTTTTTGGATCCAGACCTTCTGAACCATTCCAAATCAGGATGATGAAGTTCTTTGTGGTAAACCGTGAAAACTGACTGGAATGATGAGTTTGCGCATGATATAGAGATAAGAAAGGCATACATTCATCCCCAAGATGAGACGTCACTAACCAAGGTTAAAGCACTTTTGTATGATTCACAATCTGCAACAATTTAGTCGCTACAGATGGCAGATCGCAGGTGATGTGCTTGTTGAAGAAGCCAAGGAATGGTTGGCGATCTACAACGCGACTGAAATGTTAAGCAAATAAAAAAACAAACTCTTATGGATGCTTTAATGAAAAATATCTCCATAACTGCTCGTGTTCAAATAGCAACCAAATAACCGGGTGTCATATGTTGAAATTCTCTAGTTTGGGTCGGAATTCTTACTGCTGCCTTCTGGACTAGCCGAAGACCCTCTGAGTGCAGGATTGCAGCACAGAAACCACAGAGACGGACGGAGGTTCCAGGGACTAGCGGTCCACAATCAATCACATTTAATGAAGCGGCTGGCTGCAGGTTAGCAGCATTGGGCTAACCAGCCTGCTCGGGTGGTTATTATTGCTTCATTATGCTCATCGGGAGAACTTGGAGGTTCGGTGCGTTGCAAGGGCACTTCAACACGGTCTAAAGTTCAAACAGGGTCCTTCGCATCACAAGTAAGCCACTCTCCTCCTCGAGGCCATGACGCCCTCGATGTCTGTTATCACACTGAAAGCCAAAATTATTTGCCTTGACCCTAAACATTTCGGCAACGCGTGACTTGGCCAAGCTCTCACGAGCTGCACAAAATTGCAGCTCTTTGCTGTCAGGCTGAAAGTCACGTGGAGCTTAGAAAAACAAGAAGCTGTGGTTTTTGAATCACTTATCAGCATCATGAGTAGAACAGTGAGTTCATTACAAGTGATCCGTCTCCGCTTGTCAGTTGCGTCTTTGCCGGTGCCATTTTATGCTGCAAATCATCTGAATGAAACATCTCGTGAACACAGATGATGGCCGGGCGGGAGAGGAGACCGAGCCTCGTCTCAGGCACTTCCAACGCAACCGGACAAAATCACAAAATCAAAAGACAGGCACTTCACTTGCTAATGTGTGTGTGTGTGTGTGTGCGCGCGCACGTGCGTGTGTGTGTGCGCTGAGGGGAGCTCAGCTGCCACAGTCACGATGTCAGCAATCCCCCAGACTGGATGTGTGAAGAAGAGCTGTTCTAACCAAGTCACGATTTTTGAAGTCCCCTATTGTTTTCAAGAAGGTTGTGTGTGTGTGTGTGCGTGCGTGCGTGCGTGCGTGCGTGCGTGTGTGTGTGTCGTGACATTACTCCAGGGGATGGGAGGAGCATCACAAAGATGTCAGAGGTAAGATGGAAGCAGTCTTCCTTTCCTGACTAAAACTGCAGCGTTCCTCCTGAGAACTTCCACGTGTCACCTCGACTAGCGCGCCGTCTGTCTGGACCCGGGACCCACTGACGTTAGCAGCCTCCCTCGGACGGCACACATGCAGCACGCCCGGTCTGCACCACACAAACTTTGGTCTGTCGTCCCCGCACTTTGCACACAGCTGCCCAGCTGCAGTTCGATGTGTTCGAGGAGATGGATGACTTGGATCCCACGGGGCTTTTTTTTTTTTTTTTTTTGATATGCGGTAATATGGTAATGCCGACCTTTTTTTGCAGAGGGTGTTTGAAAGAATGAAAGAAGGAGGCCGTGTTCAAACAGTCGAGCAAGTCCACCACCGTGGGAAAAACTTTGAAAATGATGTTGATGCACTGCTGCGTGTGCACAGGAATATTCAGGAGTGCTGTACATGTGAAATACTCTTTTTTTTGACAATGTGAACAGCTTAAGACATGTTCGATCAGACCACAAGATGCACCTCCGTGCACAAATCTTTCATAAACCAGCTCAATACATAGCATGATTATATATATATCGCACTGCGAGGGGTCTCAAACTCTGGCAAATCGATGCCTGTGAGCATGAGCGTGACGACGGCGGCGGTCCCGTGAGCGCGGTGTGGCGGTCGCGGCCCGGGTGGCACAATGCCGTAACAACTGGGGCTGCCTTGTTCTTATTGATTTCCCACAGACGTGGCCGCCAGCGGAGTGTGTGTTAACGCCGGCGCCACGATGGAGATCCACACATGAGCAAGGATCAGTGCTCACGGGCCAAACGTGCTCTGAACCGGGTTCATACGGGAGAAGCCATTAGAGATAATCAGCATGTGTTAAATAAGGGATAATCGGCGCCTAAGTGTGTGTTAAATGGCTTTAAGGCGTAAAGCAAAGAACCATCCAAGACGAAACGGAGGGCGGCCGCCCCCCCCACGCGGCGCCGCAAAGTCACCGAGCGCACGCCTCGGCACCGATCGTCCCACTTACACCACGGTCATTTACCAACAATACGAAATAAAAAAAAAAAACATTCGCAAACACGCAGTGACAGTTTCCATTTCTTCCCCCGCGGCCGCGCTCCGCTCCTCAAAGTTGCTGCACTCGCCAAAGAGATTAAAGAGACGCTCTAATCATCCCTCTGTCGTTAGGTCATCAAGCCGATAACGAGGCTTTGGCGGCTCAGCTTCTGGATGTTAATTCCTATAGCCGCATTGATTGTTCGCTGATGAATTTTCAAGGATTAAAACTTGAGCCGAACTGTTAGCCAATCAGAGAAGGGCGTTTATCCTATGTTGAATATCATATCCTGTTGGTCTTATAATAGTGAAGCAGCATCGCCAGCGCACAGCTGTCGCTCCTCCCTCATGCATAAAATCAGCAAACAGCCTCCCTCGTCGCGTCCTGTCACGTCTTTTCACGTCTATTTCTGCGAGCTGATAAACATCCCGATGATATCACCCCCAACAGCATCTCGGCGTCTGCACGCGTCCGTTTTGTCACCACAGGTTTGATCCGTGTAAACACGTCTTCCTCCGGTGCGCCGTCTCTCTCTCTCCGCGGCGCCGCTCTTTACAAATTCAAAATGTCAAAAAATGTCAGCGTGTAGCTCCCTGAATTGATTACAGTGATTACGACCAGACCACCTTTTGAGCTGACAAATGGACACGAATTTACAGAGCAAGCGTGAGTTACTGGGGCCCCTGGATGAGCCCGGCGTGCATGTCAGTGAGGCCGAATGAGGCTGTGATGGTGCGTTCAGGGATCCAGTGGGTGATGTTCTAGCTTTTAGCAGTTATGATGCTAGCAGACGCGCTAGCCGGAGCACTAGCATGGCTGCCCGCTTCACATCAGCCTCCCCTTGTTCCTCAAGTCCTTTGTGCTGCGTTTGCTGGTCATGTGACAGTTTCTGCCTCGTACCACACCGATGCAGCCAGTGCATCTGCTTTTGAGTTTGATTATGTCACTAGATGAGGTGCAAAAAGCACGAATGATCAGTTCTATGTATCACATGTGTGTGTTTGCCACATCAGCCAGCGAAGGTTACGTAATCACCATGGTCAAACTTCGCCTGCATGGCTTTTCTTTCCAGAATAAAGGTCACAAAAGGAGGAGGTTCGTGTGCAGCCCGAGCACCAAGCACACACGCACACACACACACACACACACACGCACACGCACAGAGTTCTTCCGTAATTACCATTCACTTCAATGCTGCAACTCTTTATTGTTGATCTCCGCTCGTGTTCTCGCTGTCTCGTGTTTCACATCATGCTCTGCCTCTTTCGCCGCAAGTGGTGCAAACCATGTTGCCACGGCAACCAGGATAAATGAGTGATGGAGCCCCGAGGTGGGATGAGGGGAAGGGGGGGGTGGAACATGCCTGTGTGTGTGTGTGTGTGTGTGTGTGTTTGTGTTTACCACATACTCCTCACTGTGTGGAGACTGTCGCCCTTTTGGGGACAAATATCAAGTCCTGATGACGTAAATCACGGAAGAAGGCGAGGACTTGTTGTGAGGTTGAGATTAGGTGGGTAGAAGGTTAAGATTAATTAGGTGAAAGGTTAAGACTAGTTAGGTGAAGGTTAAGATAAGTTAGGTGAGGGTTAAGATTGGTTAGGTGAAGGTTGTGGCTAGGGTTAAGGGTAAGTCTCTAGGAAAAGCATGCAAGTCAATGTAATGTCCTCCGGCGTAATGGAAGCGTAACTCTTTGTGTGTGTTTGTGTGTGTGCGTGCGTGCGTGCGCGCGTGCGCGTGTGTGTAAACAACAAAGGCAAATGAGATGTGACAGATGAGCAAGAGACAGCAGCAGATATGAAGCCAGAGAGCTGAGCGCCCAGCGTGATTTATAAAGCAGTCGCCGTGATGTCTTGTTCGCCATCCAGTTCTATTGTTTGTGCATCATTTACGCAGGCGTGCGAGCGCGTGTGTGTCTGTGTGTGTGTGTGTGTGCGCG
>CAAKHG010036917.1:0-11297 GCA_901007715.1 Dactylopterus volitans
CCTCCAGGATTCGCCTCCGCCCACCGCGTCTGACATCAGCCGGACATTCAAGAAAGCTAAAGGCAACGCCTCCTCCGAGCCCAGAAGTGACGGAGCCTCTCAGCTGCACCACGACACGCCTTGTTCCGACAGCGTCAACCCAGTGTTCCAGGTACGAACCCCACTCCAGACTCAAAAAGTGTTCACCATTCCTGTCACTCTGCGCTGTGTAACTATCAAACAAAGCCGAAGATAGCGAGAAGAAGAAGAAGAAGAAAAAAATCCCCCCTTCAAATCAGTCGAGCTATCTATCTGCCCATCTATCTATGTTGAACATTAGCAAAAGCGTGCAGCACTTCCACCCTTTCGCCGCCATGCGGTCCAATTAGCTCCATCTCTGCGGGCTGCTAACCTAATATTTACCTCAATTACACTCCCATTGAAAAATGTTGTTTCAAAATTGATAGATTCATGACTTATTTGGATAATTTATGACTTGCCCCATTGCACCATGGGACTCAACCCATGAGGCACCTCAAACCGTTTAACCAAAATCCAATTTGCATATAAATAGATTTGGACTGTTTGCACTAGTGTTTCTTCTTCACACACACACACACGCACACACACTTGGAGCGGGCGCACGCACACACACGCACAAATGCGCACGCTCAGAGGCAGATATGCCGACACAGGCATGCGCGCACGGACACTTGCATAAGGACACACACACACGCGCGCGTGCGTGCGCGCACCTAGTGAAACGTGCTTAATATTTCACACACACATGCAGTCATTTTACCCATGATTGAATTTGCATTTATGAATAGGCCTACAGTATATGGACCATTAGGGAACATTACATTCTTCATTATTCCAGGTCCCCCGCGATCACCACTAAAACACATGGTGTACCCAAAGTCCCCGAAGACTGGCAGGGACTTTGTTATCATGTTTTTTTTTTTAATTATAATTAACTGTGACATTAGCAATCGCTGAATGTGGTCATAACTTTGTTTGTTTGTGCTGCTTTTTCTTAATTTTTTTTTTTTTTTTTTTAAGTGCGCAAAATGTTAGTGTCTCACTTTGAAAGTGACCCTATGCTTGCGCAGTCCGGAGCTGATTGCAGGTACATTCGGGGTCAGGCGGGCACCTGCTGCCGCCTTAAAAAACACATTGTGGCAATAAAGGAGTGTTTTTTCCCCCCACGATATTCCTTATCGTAATTCTGAATATGATCCGTAGCCCCGAGGTTATTAAACCGTTTCAAAATCAGTAGTAAAGTTGTTTCCATAATTCCTGAAAAGTTGGCAGTTGAGGTTTTTAAATGAAAAAGGTTTATGGAAACAGTGTTGTATAATGGATAAACCCCCGAGGCTTAGCTTCTTTTTTTTTTTTTTTTGAGAGCATTTTCCATTTTCAGCATGACATATTATTTCCCTAAACGGAGCTCACGTCATTTGTTGTGAGACTTTTTTTATACGTTTCACTTTTGTTGTGTTTCGTGTGCGTGCACGCGCGCGCATGCTTTTCACACGCCACGACTGGATGCGCGTGCGCGTGTGCTCATGCGCGCGCGTCCCTCCCGATCTGAGACGCCTCGCGGTAGACACCCTAAACCCTGTTTGGATGCTGCACGGCGGCGCGGTTCAGCGTTCGGACAGCCTGGGCTTTGATCATTGTGCAGACAGTTCAAGGTGCAGCACACACAGCCGAAAGACGACGAGCCTTGGCAACTCACATCAGACTCATATCGCACTTCCACGCTCCACTTCCTCGGTCCACGGGGTTTGGAAAAAAAACCCCCCAAAAAAACGGTGTAGAAGCCTTTTAAAGAACATGACAAAAGCCTTTTATCATCCTTGACTGAGACGCTCTCCTCTCATTTTAATGCGACGGAATTAAAAGTCGTTAGAATCAAAAACATTTCCCTCATTATTTGCCCCAGTAGCTTCGCTTTAGTCCTCCACTGACGACAGCAAAGTATCGAGAATTTTGAAATTTTTTAATCAAAGTCATATAACCTTCACCGCCCCGCCCCGGAAAATGCAGCACTCAAACACGTCAGCCAATGGCTGCGGTTGGTAACCTAAATGAAAAATGCACATTTGTGTGTCGCATAAAAATGACGTTTGCAGGACGTGACAGGCAGAACGTGCCTGCTTCAGCTCTTTTGAGCGCCTCATTACTAGGTTTCATCAAAAATATGTAAAAAGAAAAAAAAAGAAGTAGACAGACCTCAAATTACATTTTTTTTCCCTGTTTTGTGACATACTGACAAACATTGACCGCTTATGTGACACTTAAGCTGACGCTTACGTCGTTGATTTAATACAACACGCGTTACCCAGGCTCATTGGATTACACTGCAGTCCAGTTTCGCCTAACACTGGCATATTAGAAGAATGATTCCAAATCATATCATCAATGACGCCATATTATACAGTATAGTTGAGTGAATGTTGACTTCGATGCTGATAAATCGGATGCAGACCAACAAAGTCAAAATCATCATTTTGTGGAGATAACTTTGTTCCATGCATCGCCACACTTACACTTGCAATGGTAAGTAAGTGAGCAAGTAGCAAGCAAGTGCTTCCTACTTCAATAAAATTGTCTTTCCCGATGCCAGCCATAAGATCTTTATGAATTCCTTTTTTTTTTTTTTTTACATGGATTAAATTCAACCAGCCAAAGTCAAAAGCCAGACTACGTTTTATGCAGTCTTCTCTGTTTTGGCACCTTCATGTTTTTTGTTTACCAGTCCTCCCCACCTTTCTTAATGTATCTAAGTATTAAATCATGCATTTCATGCGGTCATGCATGTATTCATCAGGGCCCCGGCCGGTACAACCCCAGCGTGAAGCCTTTCCCTCAGATGGCCCTGATCTCCTCCAGAGAAGATCGTTTCAGAATCCCCATGAACACCAACCCTGCACCCGCCGCTTATCAGGTAAACATGACGGCATTTCACTCTTGTATAACGCGTCTCCATCTCCACGCGCACTCCCACTCTCCTCCCACCGTTCCGCATTAGCATACTGAAGAATCAGCATACGGGCGCCTTGACGTGTTTATGTGTCCTTGGATTTTAATGTGTCTTTTTACTACTGAGACTGAGAGTGTGTTGGCATGTCAGGGAGCGCCTGTGGACCATGTGTGCGCTCCCGTCCGCAGGAGCCCATGACTATATGTCAACATGCTGTATCACCTTGAGAACCTTGGAGACGCCACTAGATTTCTCTCTGTGACCTTGAATTGCCCAGAAGAAGAAATGTATTATTTATTATTATATTAAAAAAAAAGTAAGTTCAGTAAGTTTCAGCAGTTTTGACCAACATCTGTTTCTCCACCGATGCATCATGAAGCTGAATGATGCAGCTTCTTGCTCAGGGCACCTTTTTTTTTTTTCTTTTTCTTTTTTTTTTTTGCACTTAATTGACCTGCCCGCTTAAATCAAACTCGGAAAAAGTGGGTGCATTCTTATTAAATGTTATGTTGTGTAATGAAGCCACCTCGGACTACTGACAGAGACAAATGCACTTGGAAATTGAACCGTATTACAGTTGTAATGAAACCTAAGCAGAATCTAATCTCTTCCTGCTCCATTTCAGTGTGTTTTAATGGGGATTTGCAGCTCTGGGTGAGTGTGCGTGCGTGTGTGTGTGTGTGTGTGTTGTGAGATGATTGAGGGAGCTAATGTTGCTTCCAGTCCTTGAAACATCAAAGACAAACCCGCAGAGTTTGAGCGGAACCTCGCTCGGCGGGTCATTGTCATGTTCCTGTCCATGGATGTGACGTTATCGCACATCTCTTTCTTCTTCTTCTCCTTCTTCTCCTCTCCTCCTGTCTGTCTGTGTGCGGATTTATCTTCTCGACTCTACACTTTGCTGTTTCTTTTGGTTAGTTTTTTTTTTCTCCAAAAGTTGAACCTGTTTTTGATATTCAGCTGGCGGCATAAAGTGCAACTCCCCTCCGCCGCGGAAGCCGTGTTTTTCGCCCGCATCTGTCCGTCAACACCGCTGCGCGAAAAGCACCTATTGTCACCGAACTCGGTGGAGGGATGTACGGTCGCGCCGGCCGGGGGGAGAACTTATTCCATTTCTTTTAACGGGTCTGCTTTGCTTACACAACAATGCTTATTTTCCATTTGTGGAGATCTGCAGGATGATGTATTTTCTGCATGACTTTTGGGGTTCCACAAGGCTGAGTGAAGAAACCTCTAAAATCAGGGGCAGATCTGGACCTCATCACGTCATTGGCGTGTCAGGAAACGTCGCCCGTGACCTTTGCCCGTGACCTTGGCCCGTGACCACTCACGGGCAAACAAGATGAGCTCCCTTCTGCACGGCGCAGAATCATGCGTTCGTCGTTCGCCTCCTGACCTGCGAGCTCCCCATTGTTCTCATCGCCGCGGCGCTAACTGTGAGAATCGGGGTTGTTGACTGGATGCTATTTCGAGATCCGGCGCAACAGGCGTCAACACAGACGCGGTTCACCCTAAGTTCACCTCCGTCTGATGAAGTTTGGCGCAGTTTGCAGACTTTCACGGGGTTGTTTTACCCCGGTTTCTGTGTCATTTCCACGCAGACGCCGTCACAACACGATCCTGACGTCCACCTGTCGCCGTGTGTGTTTCGCGTGTGTGAGAGTGAGTTTGTTTTCGCCTCTGATTGTCACGACCTAAGGTTAAAAAAACATTTCAAATGCACGCCACAGTTTGTAAGTTTATATGCCTCCATAACACAGTGCAGATAGTTTCTGCACACATTTTTGTAATATCCGTGCTCCTATGTATTTGATATTGTATGCTTCTGGATCCCCCCCCCCGCCCTTCCGCCTCTGCCTTTCCTTGGATCAAAGTAGAAACGTATCACTCAGCCAGAAGTGTAGTTATATAATTAGACCTTCAACTCCAGCCTGCTCTGTTGGATGAAGCTTATCGGAATGCCGCGCGGAAACTAGACCGCGGGACAATAAAGAAACTTAAAGGCGGAGAAAAAGAAAACCAAACGCTCCGCGGCACGACGTCGCCGCACAGCGAGCAGGTTCGAGGAGGCTGGACGCAGGTCAGGTTCATCGCAGACTCTTAATGTGCTGCCGCCAAAGGTCGTCCGGATCGGCTCCGTTAATGCAGATCAAAGTACTATCAAACTGGGGCAAAACAAAAAAACAAAAAACGAATTACCGCACTCCAGTCTTTAAACTCCCAGCCACATCCCGCACAAACGCCGTGACGTGTCGCATACATTCTCACCACGTGCACTTAAAAAAAAAAGAGAAATCGGGCATTGTCGGTGAGACATTGCACGACTCAATTTAGCATGAGCCGCCCGCGTTTCTCTCTCTCTCTATCTGTCTCTCCCTTTCTTTTTTCTTTTTTTTTTTTTCCGGGTGAAATGCATGTCTAAGCTCTCATCTTAGTAATTAGCTGTGTGACTGGGAATCTATACGGCACCACGGGGCATACGGAGAGTTAAAGATGGTGTGAAGTGGTGCAGAGAGGGTGGGAGATAAGGGAGAGAGTGGAAGACGAGCAGGCAGAGCGTGCAGGGAGGGAAAGGTAAAGGGGGAGGGAGGGAGGGCGGGAGGAGAGGCGGCGAGCCAGACGGCAGCAAATCGAGCAGCTGAAGAGGGTAGTTAAATTCAGCGGGTGAAAAGCGGTGCTGAGGGCCTGCGATCTGACGCGGGCGCTGGAACAGCAGCTATCCGAGCGTTAGCACGGGCGGGCGGGCGCGCGTGCATCCACCCGCACGTGTGATGTCACAAAGCTTGAAAACCTGAGCGCCATTAGGCCACAGAGAGGCTCATTCCCATCGCACCATACGAGGTTTGTATATATATATATCTACCTATATATATACTTCTGGAAAGTAGGCTTCATTACCTTCAACACGCACACATCACTGGTCTCATTGGCTGAACTTAATTTAACGGCGAGGGGAGATGGAAGGCGGGATCATAAAAAAGAACGCGGGGAGCAGGCGTCAAGCGGGAACAAATATGGATTAATTGCGCTGATCTTTGCCGTTACATAAACCCACCGGGTGCAGAGCGCGTGCGGAGCCAGGCATAAAAAAAAGAGGCCGGCGTTTATTTGATATTCATTATGAGTCGGAGCAGAAGGTGTCCTTAGCACGGGCCGGCGTTTCGTCAGTCCTTCCTCGCCGCTCTGCCGTTTATGTCTCCGCGTGTACGTCATCACTTGGAGAGTTTTTAATCCTTCTGCCTTTTTTTTTTTTTTAATGCCGCACTGTATGCGCTGCCCGGCACCCCCTCATCAGCCTGGCTCTTTCTTTTTCTGACGGCAACAGCAAGGTTACTTTCCCTATGTTATAAATTAAAATATCCCATCGCTGTTTTGAAAACTCATCACGCCCACTCAGTACAAAGGTTCTGCGTCGGCTTGCCTTTTTTTTTTTAATTTTTTTTTTTTTATCTGCTTTCTTCCCGTGAAGTTTGCGCTTCATTCGGAGGTTTGGAAACGAACCTGACTGCTGGCTCGGGTTTGTTTATGTGCTTCCGTGTCTAGTTGCTGTGCAAATATGAAAATGAGCAAATGAGCTCAATTTGACGAGCTGGGGAGCTCAAATATGCCACTTCCTGATACATGAAAATGTGATTCTTAACATTAAACAGGTTGTTTTAGTTGCCCGTGGAAGAAGAAAACGCTGGAAAAAAAACAAAAAAAACGCTGACTGCCTTTCTTGCTGAGAAATGAGAAAGTGTAACCTCGTTATAATGAAGCCACAAGACGTAGTTCCAGTGCGTATCCCGCCCAGATCGATCCCGGAATATCAATAGTATTGATACTCCATACTCCCTTTAAAGATCAATTCTATTGTCTGCCCGATCGAAACGAGCGAGCAAGTAAAGAGTCACATCCTGAAAGTTCACACTAATGCTACAATGCATGTTTGAGTGAGGAGCCCAAAGGTGCCCTCAAGGCATCTTCTAGGTTCTAGTTGATCTGGAAATTTGATGGGAGGTTTATTGTAACGCATTTATGTCAACAAAAGCAACTGTTCAACACAAAACTGGAACTTAGCAAAGAGCACAGCTGAGGCTGGTGTGAATATCATTAGCTTTGGAAGCTTTTTCTCACTAACTAAAGCAAAAGGGCAGGATTCCATGGTTTGGTGTCAGTGAAAGACTGTCTCAGCACACTTTTTGTTTTTTGTGTCATTTGTTGCTACTTTGCTTTGGAAATCATTCAAATTTTCAATAAAAAAAGCCTCTTTTCAAAGCATGCCTATGTAAAATAATAATAATAAACAGTCTGTATTTTACCTGTAAATAACTGTGTTTGAAGGTGGTGGGAAGTATTTGCTGTTGGATTTAGTGTTTACCTCTCACCATTTCCTCCTAAATTATTCTCCCCCTGTCATAAGCAAATCCAGATATTAGACATCATCGCATGGAGTGGTTTTCCCCAAAGTATTCCTTCATTCATACAGAGATGGCAGTTTAAGACCTGGTATGGGAGCCTGTCCCGGTGACGCCGATCCAGAGAGAGAGCGAGAGAGAGCTCATATTTTTGATTGGGGTCGTTTTCCATCACAAGTGACTCAAATGATAAGACTCATTAACAACCCGCTCGTCTGGATCGGATGTGTAGGGGGGTTGGGAGGGACCAGGATTGGGAATCACCGGCTCGGATAGCACCCATATGAAACAATGTTTTCTGCGCGGTTGTGAACCGATGAGATATGAAAGCTTCCGCTCGCACCCTGTCGGGGGCGGGGGGGCGGCCTTCCCCGGTTTTTGCTGGCTTGCGCAAATGCGGCGGATAAAGCCGGTGTTGCTTTTATGTGGCTTGTACTGCACATGTATGTGTGTTGTGGGAAAAGACTTTGCATCCCCGAGCCGCCGTCCCTCCTTCCTCGTGTTCACGTCTGTGTACAAACCAGGTAACATAATCGCCACCTCCCTCGCCCGGATCCCCCTTTTTGTTCCCCCCCCCTTTGACCCAGTGAAACATCCCATAATCCCCCTCCCCATCATTGTCATGCCGATGGTGTCGTCACTTCCAAGGGTTCTTCCCTATCCCCCCGACCTCCTGGGCAACCCCGAGGGTGACCTGGAGTTGAACCCGCAACCCTTTTCCCATTAGGATCAATATAGAGATCTGAGCGGCCCAGCCAATGTGCCTAAATCCTGCTCTGGCATCTTTGGCATACTGATGTGTGGGGAGGCGGTGGGGGGGCAGAGAGAGTGGGAGAGAGAGACACACACACACACACACACACGCAAACACACACACACACAGTCAGAGAGAGCGAGAGAGAGGGAGAGCGCGAGCTTTGATTCCAAAGAAGAGGTAGATTCCTCAGGCAGTACCTGGGTGGGAGATGTGGTGTGTGTGTGTGTGTGTGTGTGTGTGTGTGTGTGTGTGTGTTGTGCATACAATGTCTATTTCTATGTTGCATGTGTCTGAGCATGAGGGAATTTTTATTTTTCTTTTCTTTTTTTTTTAAAGTTGGGGTGATTTTCAGGTCACACTTTGAAATGCAAAGGATTTTATTTTATGTATAATTGTTCGTATTCCCCGGTGTAAAAACTATGGACGGACACAAAGTAATTCATCGGATGATTTATGCGTTTGTACTGTACGTTACGTGCAAAGCTGCAGCCGTCCAAAAGTGAAAGAAAAAAAAACAACATAAAAAAACTAATTGTAATTTTCTTCGACTTTGCTAAACACAATAAGCATTCAGCACTGATAGTTGGACAAAGGCGACGCTCGCCGAAGAAGACAGCTATAACAAAAAAATAAAATAAAATCTCTCCCGATAAGTCAAGATAAACTGCTCTGACCCTTATCTTACTTCACTTTAAACTTTGTGAGAAATTAAGTTAGCGATGTCAAGATTGGATATCAAGATCAGTCAAATCTCACCAGCACATCCTCTCGGTCCTCAGCTAGAGTTTTTACGTGGCGTCTTTTTTTATTTCCCGATCGACGCGGCTGAAGCTGCCTGGCACGAGGCAGCCGCATGTAAAACGCATGGAGAACATGAAGAACTGGTGATTCCTCGCGATTTCAAGCATCAAAAACACGCCAGCTTTGAGCCACTGAACTCCACCTGCTCATTTATTGCTTTTGTTTTTGTTTTTGTGCCTTTCATTTTCATGGGTCTTTGCTGCCCCGTTGCCCGTCCGACGTCATTGTGTCTCTTTATTTTTTTTCTCAAGTCTTTTGCAGCTGAAAAACAGGAGTCAGCATCGAGGCCGGCTTAAGGTGGTAACTTGCAATGCTTATCAGTGCTAATAAGCTAGCGATGGTCTGTATCCAAATACCGTTAGCCCCTTTTCCACTGCAGGAGGTATTGCCATTTACCCGGGATTTTGAAAAACCTCGGCGCAGTTCCACCCACCACAATTATTGGGGAACATTTTTTTCCTCTAACCCCAAACTTTCCCTGAAAAAAAGTACAGAGTGGGGGCGGGGGCTTCTTGAAGGGGCGGGGCTGCGTTCTGAAGAACTCCAATCGGTGGGACCCACCTGCAGCCCTCTCCACTCCTGTCCACCCGCCACCTTTGAGCCGATGTTTGCTTCATTTCTGCGAGCCTCACGAACGTCTGTCGTCTTTTTCCGTGCGGCTCAAACTGTTTAATTTGCGACGTGGCAAAAACAAATGAGGAACACGAGGAACCACAGAACAACACGAGCGTCCCTCATCCTGGCGTATGGTGTCGCACACCAGCCCCCCCATATGTCATCAACCTGATTTGAACATATTCTCCGGAACTCTGGGGTGGAAATGCAAACCACAGAGATTACCAGGAATTCTTTTAACCCGGTTAACAAATTCCCGGAATATAAAAGTTCCTGGAAATGTTGAAGGAAAAGGGGGGCATTTTGCTCCTTAAGAAGTGACTCTATTGACCGCAGGACTGTCGGATCTTCCTCCGGAGGTCTTCACCCAGTTGTGATTCACTTTTATGCCAAAGGGGGCGACGCGAGTAGGAGTGGGAGTTATACGAGCAGCGTGGCTCCTTTAAGAGGGGGAGCGAGAGAGCTGCTGAGGTGCCGTTGCGAGGGAAAGCAGACGAGAGACGGGCAACGCAGCACAGCAGTGGACATGTAAGTGTAATGTACCGTGTGTGTGTTGTACAGGCTATATGTCAGCAAATATAAATGCCACAGCTCCTCGAGACCAAACAGTGTGTCGCTTCCCCCGGCTGCTGAGTAATGGTTTGGCGATATGCCGCCCCCCGTTGGTTCGGAGTTTGGAGTGCGCTCGCTTCCAAGCATCATTACCCATTGTCCCCTTTAAAATTCATTCTGCTGAAGGAGGAACATTCGTCCTTGTTCAGCTTGAGTCTGAGTTTAGAACTCGTGCACGTTTGATGTGGGAACATGAGAATGGACTTTGTATCCAAGCAGAAAAAGCACTTGCGCTGAGCAGTCAAACATTGGAAAAAGGCAATATTTTTCATACCACCCTGCTTTTACCATGACTGAAAGATATCCTCTGACCGCCACCCATGGTAACCTCCATAATGGTATATAGCATGATTTGTGTAAAGATAAGAAATACAATTAACAGAAAAGCAAATATGTAGCTAAACAGACTCACTGCACAAATAATAATGACAATTGGAATGATGACAAATGACATGTACACTGATCAGCCATAACATTATGACCACCTGGCTAATATTGTGCAGGCCCCCCCGTTTGCCACTAAAAGAGTCCTGATCCATCGAGGTCTGGTGTCCACTAGACCTCCGAAGGTTGTGCTGCGGTATCTGGCACCAAGATGTCAGCAGCAGGTCGTTTAAGTCCGGTAAGTTGCGAGGTGGAGCCTCCATGGATCGGACTTGTTTGTCCAGCGCGTCAACATGGACGCTGGATTGGATTGAGATCTGCAGAATCTGAACTGGTTGTTGTGCTCCTCAAACCATTCCTGAACCGGTGTTGCTTTGCGGCAGGGAGCGTTATCCTGCTGAAGGAGGCCGCTGCCATCAGGGAATACCGCTTCCATGAAAGGGGCGGACGTGATCTGCAGCAACGCTCATACGCAATAAACAGTCTTGACGTGCGTGTTCTGACACCCTTTTCAGCAACTTGAGCTGCAGTCACTCGTCAGTGGTCATAAAGTTGTGGCTGATCGGTGTAGGTGGGTGACAGACCCCGAGAGTACGAACAAATACACACTCCAAATACATGGAGGGCCAATAAATTAGTAGTCTCATGCGTCCATTCAACATTATTGATGAAGACATTTGCGATGTTCTCAGAAAAAAAAAAAAGGAGCAGGATGAGAATAAAGGTTGGATGAGATAAAAGCTGAATCTTTCTTTTTCTTTAT
>CAAKHG010036917.1:14137-32001 GCA_901007715.1 Dactylopterus volitans
AAAAACAAACAAGGAAAAAAAAAAGAAAAGGCCCCCCCCCCCCCCTCGCCCCCTCCTCCCCCTCGCCTCCACACACACATACACACAGACCACCCATATATCAAAATGGCACCACTTCACAGCAAAAATAAGCGTGTTTACAGCCAGGTCCGCCGATGAAGTGACATAACCCCCCACTGAGATGAAGCGACCGCGGCGAGATAACAGAGCGCCAGCAGCCTGGGACCAGCTGACCGCGTGCTGCTTGACAGAGTGCCCCTGAATGCGGTAAATAACAAATAAACAAAAGCAGGAATGTGTCCAAATGATGCAGGGTTTTTTTTTCTTTTCTTTTTGTACGTAACACATGGAAAAATCCATATCTGCAATGTAGGACTAAACTTCATGCTGTTAAGTGTCAAGGACCCACAGAGCTGCACCCACGCTGACGTCGGAGCACCACGGCCGTCACGTAGGATGCAGTTTTTTTCCCAGTATGATGCCTCTTTTTTTTTGTGTCCATGCTGCAGACCCACAGGGATCCCCCACTGCTCTCGACAGCAACCACAAGGGGGCATGTGCCATTTTTTTTTTCGTGCAGCGGGAGGAGCCGCAGCGTTTTCTTCCAGGTAGAAAGCGCCCAGCGCGTGTTGGTGACAGCACAAACAAAAGTGGCATCTCAGGTGGTGGTTCTTTTTATTTATTTTATTTTTTTTACAATCTCAAGATCGGCTACTGCCGCAGCCCGGTGAGGGTGCACGGTCTGGGAAACCCAAGGACTTTTTCGCATCCGCCAAAGTCAAGTATGAAGAAGTTATTTAAGAAAAAAAAAAAAAAAAAGCCGAGAGCTGAAATAAGTTTCTGACCTTGCGCATCTGGCATCAGAGGGCAGCCATGACGATGATGCTGATGATGTAACCGAGGTGGTGGCGGTCGTGAGCTGAGTTGCCACGACCAGCCAGTTCGAGGCTGCAGGTGCGAGTCCTCAAAAGACACGGGCGACACAAAAGAGAGCAGCAAGAAGTGTTTCAAAATTCCCAGAAAACATGCGCAGATGACACACTCCAGCCGCGAAATAATCTTCCCAATGAGCGCCCACCACCCCCGGCTCCAGGCCCCCACCCTCCCATAAAGCGGGATCGCTCTCGTCTTGGCTGTGCCCAGAACGAGCGTTGAGAGTAACAGGTTCGACAGAGTACCATGTCTCTGATTGTTCCTGTGGGCCTTTTAGCCTAATGAGGTGTTTACCCCCTATCATTATTCAGCTGGGAGCAGAGCCGGCGGGGGCGGGCGGGGAGAGTGGCGAGGACGGGAAGATGAGAACCGGTGCAGAGCAACACGGAAACAGAAGGAAGGCAACGTAAAAACGGGGGCGGCGGGGGGCGGGGGAGGACCCAAGATGGGGAAACAAATTGTGTACAAGCAGAGTAAAAATCAAAAAGTTGGGGACAAAGAGAAGCAAAGGAGGGGAAAAGGGAGAAAGGCGAAGAAGCCTGGTGTTATTTATGCCTCCCTTGGCACTCGTCTTTACCTTTTTTTTTTTTTTCCCCTGCGAGCTGTTTTACATCGGCGATCTAATTAAATCAAATAAATCACACTGCACACACGCGCACACACACACACGTAGAGCCACAACAGCCCCTCATGATTCTGGGATTGTCTCCTATACGCACCCCCGCGCCCATCCCACCCACCTCCACCTTCCATTGAATAAATCTCGATTATGGTGCATTACACGGCACATCATTCATGTTGTTTATAGGCCTAAAATATGCAAACAGACCAAGGGCATAAAAGTGATCGATGCTCAAACGGGCCCTCTTCCCGTGTCCCCCTCTCGTCTCTCACACGGCCGCCGAGCGCCGTCACTTACGGATGTCTCGTGTGGGCTGGAGACACATTGTGTTGTGTCCTTACGACGCCCCTTCCTGATGGCTATTTTCATTGTCTCTGTGCCCAGGCATCCAAAAGGCGTTTTTATTACCTCATTTACCAAGAGCACTCTGCTGTCGAGCCGTTATTTAATCTAATTATCGCCGCCAAACCTGGAGGCCGCCGTCCCTGAGAGATCCCGTGATTGTAAAATAGAGGTTGATCGGTATTTCTTTTAAATTTTTTTTTTTTTTTTTTTTTTAATTGGCAACCGCGCAAGGCTCCGATACACGAGACACATGGAAATGACGGGAGGCGGCCCAGCCGTTCTGAGGACGTAAATGTCGGGACACGTGTCGTCCAAATACTCGATCTACCGATGATAAGTGGATTCTGTTTAGGCGCCGCCAAAAGCCTGAAATCAAGCGCTTGGCGGCGGTTCACACTCACATTCACACGCCGATGGCGGTGGAGCTGCCATGTCAGGCGCCGGTCAGGATCCAGCGTCTTCCTCAAGGACACTCGAGGATCGAACAGTTGACCCAGAGATTAGTGCAGGCCTCCTGGGCTTGCCCTATATACATTTGTAGATTTATAAAGAAAAAAAATTCAAATTCTTATGCTGCCCACACTCCCTCCCCCAACCAGCTCTTATTTTTCGATGGATTGCTCATAAAAGCACATTTCAAATCATCTATTGCTTCTTTTTCTTTCTTAAAAAAAAAAAAACTAAAAAAAAAAGCCAAAAACAAAACAGTTTTCGACTTTAAATTCACAACAAAGACAGATGGAGTCTTTAAAACTGAGGTGATTTGTTGCATCTTCATTTCGAGCGATGTTTTATTTGTTCCATCGGCGGAGTTAAGTGCAAACGCTTTGCCAAAGGAACAAGGTAAATATTCGGCTCTTGAAATAAGAGCTCAGCTTTACTTAACTCAATATTAGCCGGTCGGCACACAAACTTATATCTGTCACGCGCAAGCTCATGCACATACGCGTTAGACCATGTTAATGCTTACATTCTTATTTCTAGCTCTGGACCCCGCACGTATATCTTGGTATTTACTTTTCCTATATTTTGATACTTATATGTACTCTACATTTTCCATTTGTTGTTTTTGTAAATGGTGAGTTGATTGGCTCGTCTCGTCCGTCGCATTTCTTTGCATTGTTGTCCTTTATTAGGTTTATTGTGCCTGGGGAATGTCTCCCGGTGAAACTGAGAGCATAATAACGTGAGAATCCACGCCGGCCGCGACTCTGGGACCTCTCCTTCCCGCCGTGTCATCCCGCGCTCGCCTCTTTCCTCTGTGAGAAGCGGGTGTCACAGGTGAAACTCGCCGGAGATCAAACTAGTTCAATCAATCCTCCGCTGACCTTATAACTTGTTCCGTCGATACATGCAAATGCGGGGCTCTATGTTTAGCTGCAATCATCTTAAGGTGACAGCTCCGCGCTCGCAACGGCCTGGTGAAAAGCCAGATTAGCCGCTGTCTTTAATTAAAGGAGATGTACAGTGGTGGAGAGGAATCGATGTGGAGGTTAACAAGTGCTGACAAGGGCAGGCGAGACGGCGAGGCTTCATTTAGAAACACTGAGGAAGCACAAGACAGGGTTACAATCAGCGCCAGTCACTGCTGAACTCTTCGCGTTCGCCCGGACTTGCATGGAAAAGAACGCCCGCCCCCCCCACCCGTCCTCCTTAAAGTGCCCCACAAGTGCATGATGTATGTTCGAGAGCGATAAATCACATTCAGCGATTAATGCGCCTACTTGAAACTCGAAAGTTTAGGAGTGAAGCGGCTCGCCGGGGCGCGCGCACGCTCGTCGTTTCGTCAGCTTCGATCTCCCCTCCCGTTCGCACTTCCCTCATCCCGCCACTTTTCTGTCTCTCTTCAGTCTCCAACGTAGCTGCAAGTTACTAATAAATTATTCAGCGCTTGTGCGAGACAAAACGTCTCCCCTCGTTTTTTTTTTTTTTTTAAGTTTTAGGCTCTTGCGATTTTCAAGCGCGAGAGCATGTTGTTTGCGCATGTTTTGGCCCCCGAAACTCCTCATATGTCAGACTATCAAGATCACAGATTTAATGGAACATTGAAATGTGGTCAAAAAGATGGTGGTAGAGGTTAAAAAAAGAAACTCCTTTTTTTTCTTTTTCTTTTTTACCATATAACAAATATATTGTACCACTGAATGGGTGTGGAGGCTGAGGGGCATGGGTGACAGTTATTCATGCTAATTTCCACAAGGGTACAAAAGAATGAAATTGCATAAAAAAAGAATACAATAGAAAAGAATAGATTTTATTTACAAGGGGGAGATGCAGTTTGACATAGCTCAAACACTTTGAGAGAGTTCATAGCTATTGCTAAAGGCGTGCATTGCGCACAGTTTCATATTTTGAACGCGAACTTGAAATTTGAACAGCAGCTTCTTTGCGTAAAGATCAGAGTTAGTGCATCACATATTGGACAGATGTGCTTTCTCGCGCTCTCTCTCTCTCGTTCCAATCCCTCTTAATTACCAATTTATCCAGGATAAACGTTGAGGGAAAGTCGTCGCTCAGGAAAATAAACCGGCTGTCATCATTTTCAGGAGGTGAGATGGATGAAAGACGCATGTTAGGTGAGTTTGGCTGACAAGCATTGATGGATAACGGGCAGTCGAGCATCGGTGCAGATTCGACGCTTTGCCCCGTCAAAATATCGCAGTTGATCTCGATCACATTTTGCCATGTGCCACATTCCTGGCATGATAAGAGGCGGACCCAGCCGTGTCACTTTGATAAGCAAACACGGCGACAAGGATTTTTGCTCTGCTGCACGGAACAGCTTGACTCATAAATGGTCAATGTGCAGCTTCGCGTTGGACCTCTCAGGGATTACAAGGTCTTTTACAAGATACAGATGTTTCTCGGGAAGGAAAAATGACTAATTTTACACATGATCCTCAGACTGAAGCCGGTTACCGGTAGCTTTTATAATAAAGCCTGGAATAAAAGCAGATGATGGGCTTAAAAGTGCAGGTTTTGAAGGCCACAGCTTGAGAAAGATAGTTTTTGATACCAGTGTGTTGCTTATATGTTTTGTACAGTGTCAGTAAGGCCTAATTAGTTTGGTTTCACAGTGCGATATCAATGTCTTAAATTAGTGAAATTATTTTTGTTATGAGGATGAATGCGGTGTAAATTATGTAGCGTTTATGTAACACTCCAATCCAGTATGAGTATGGAGCATCGGTAAACATTTGTAAGGGAGGAACTGAGAGAATGAATATTTACGCCGCTGAGAAATTCAACATCTGAGCTATGTGACTCCATATCTCAAGATGAGCATTTTCTCAATAAATATATAAACGATCCGCAACATAAGTCAAGCTCTTGCAAAATTCATCACACACTTTGCCTGCTTGTAGTTCAGGACTCTGTCAGCATGCAAAATAGCAATCAACGGCACAACCACGAACAGATGGCAAACGTCTCTTTACCCCCCCCTCCCGCACCTCCTTTTTCTTTCTTTTTTTCAAATTTTAGAAACTGCTTTAAAACGCTACCCCACACAAGGGGGTCGGGGCTGAGTGGGCCACACTTTGCAACCCACTGTGGGCCCCCACACTGGGCATCCCAGTTTGGGTCCCACTGGGTACCCACTCTGAGCTGCGCACTGGGATGCCCAGTGTGGGACGTACAGATTCAAGTACAACCCCAAGTGGGTCTAAAGGGAAAAGGGGGCTCACAAAGAAACTAGATGAAGGACTGGAGGAGTTGCTTGGTTCACTTTCAGCTCGAAGCATAGTTTAGCTTTCGGGAAAACTCGGGTCAAAGTAACAAAGTAACAGCCCTTATTATAAAATAGATTAGTGCTCAACTGTACCACAACGGAGAAGGTTAAAATACTGTAATGGCTCTCCAACCCCACACGGAAAAACAAGAGAAAAGAGAGACAACCCCGCCCCCAACCAAGCCGCCTGGCAAGCTCCATTGAGATGAAGGAAGAAAAAAAGGCAAACTGAGCAGCAACTTAACCTTGACAGTTAACTGGGAATTAACCGACAACCACTGCTACTCGTCATGGAGGCCTGATAAAGATGTGAGCACAAAAAGGCTCACAAACAGGTCTGCTGTGTGGAAGCAGTCTGCAGCGCGATGGCAGAGAGAGAGAGAGTGGAGTGCAGCTGCCACAATGAGCAGCACACCGTGGCCTCCAAACTAGACATCCACTATTCTGGTGAGCCCACTGTGGACCCCAAAAATGGCAGTCTACTGTCAGCCCAAACTGGGTATCCTACTCTGGGCATCTCACCGTGGACCCGAAAGTGGGCTTCAAGATGTGGTCCCAACACTGGACCACTTTGTTCCCACTGTGCCTCTTAACCCTGCCCCACTATCCAACTGTGTGTACCATCGTGCACAGCTAACTTTGGGCCCCTCATGTGAGAGCCCACTGTGGGTCTCATATTTGGCCGTCCAACGTGGGTCCCACTCTGAGCCCCAAACTTTTACATCCCATACTGGCCATTCATGCATTTCTCAGCCCACTGTGGGCCCTACTCTGTTGAGTCCACCGTGGTTCCAAACATCGGACATCCCACCGTGGGCGTTTCCCCGCGTGAACATATTGCATGGCCGAGAGTGCAGCCCTGTAAATATGCTACTCCTTTTACTCCTGCATGGCTTTGGGGCTCCCATCCATCCAGCAGTTCGTCCCAGGCCTCCAGCAGCTTGATGCAAGTGCTGGTCCCTGGGGAGTGGTTGATGAGCTGAAGAACTGAAGTTTTTTTTTGTGGGACTCCTTCTCAATATCTTCATATTTTTTATTCTATTTTATTTTTTTTAACTTAAGAAGACTGGTTCTGGTAACAAGACAGGAGATAGGAAGGTGTAGCAATAAAAGGAAGCGGTGCAGATGCTTCCCCCTCCAGCAGTGTCTTCTCCCTGGGCTGTGAGACCCAACTGGTCCCAGTGGTCTGACAGTCTCTGCTTGTATATGTTTGCCTTGAATCTAAAATCCGAAACAAGCCATAGCAAGAATGCTTACATTCCTCCAAGAGCTTTTCTCCAAATCGTCTTTGTGTCATTCCAATTTTAAAACAATAACTCTGGGGACGGCTTGGAAGACACTGGGCCCTTCTCAAGCTGGTTCCTCCTCACTCCGTCATGGATTGAACTCCTGTGATTTAAAGAAATAGTAATGCCACCCCTCAACAGATCATGACTCTGTATCCTGAGATGAGCTGTGAATTCTGATGGCCTCACGGTGAACAACAGGAAGTTATACATACTCATTTTGAATGAATAACAAAGGCAGGTGACGAATGTTGCTAATTTCACCTGGACCCTGTTTCTGAAAGCAGTTTTGGTGAAAAGTCACCCTGAGATGAGGGGAAAAAAATATCTGGGTTTTCAGTTTCACAAAGAGAGGTAAACTATGATTCAGTTACCATGGAAACTAACTCTGTGGGAGCCTAACCTGCTCGCTGGCAGGTTTCATTCGACAAGGCCTCGGTTTCTCTGTCTTGCCTCCCTCTTATTGTGAGAAACATGGACTAGAAATTAACACACTGTACTCTGATTAACACGGAAAGCAAATGTCTCCGGCTTCAAGGAAACGAGCCGTTTCATTTTCTCATTCATGCAGTCCGCATCCAGGCTCATGCGGAAGCACACTAATTAGCAGCTGTCAGAATTGACATCCTGATTGATCCTGATTATTATTAGTTCTTAGTGTTACTTTTTCTTCGTGCAACCCCGGAATAACAAATCAAAGTGAATCAAATCATTTACAGGAAAAAAAAAACAAACAAACAGGATTTCTAACAGATAAGGGTGATACTTAATTAGAAGACGGATCAAAGAAGACAGCTGAGTAGCATGAGGTGTCACCGCGCTGCACCTGCAGCTTCCTCTCCGTTGAAGTGAGCCTGAACGCCACACAGAGGGAGTTGAACTCAAGTGACAGCTATTGTGCGCGTCAGCCGGCTCCCTGAACAGCAGTTTACGTCCCCACGTTCAAATGCGAGGCCACATCAGGTCCCCTCCGCTCGGAATAAAGCCTCCGCATGTCCTTTAGTAACACCGACACGGCACAACCGTCAGTTCGCTGCACCAGTTCCATCGTCATGGGTTCACTGCACATGTTTAATCCTGGTTTAAATTCTTAAAAATCACATTTCAGTCACAAGTGACTTAAAACATGACTAAAAAAAAAAAGATACTCCCAACTGTATCACATAATAAAATAAGCTTTAAACCCTTATGACACAACTTGAATCACCTATTTTATTGGGGGGAATTTTTTTTTTTTCTTTTTGCATCACTTTTTTTTTTGCATCTCTCTTTTACATAGTGAACATCATGTAGCAAATCACTTCATTATAGCAAATCTCCAAATCAGTGTATGACTGCAACCCATTCATGGAAATTGCAATGAGCTTGCGTGGCTTAACATGCTCCTTTCCCAAGCCTGCGCGTCGCTTAAATTAAATCTATCCTCGCCAGTTTCTTGCGTTGCGCATGTTTGAGAGCGGAAACATTAAAGAAAACAAAGGCGTCCTCTCCGTCATGTGTCTGCATTCGCAACATAAATGCGTTCCTGTGTTTGTCTCTGCACAAACCAGGAGTTTTCCATGTGTGTGGGAGTGTCGGAGCTCGTGCGCGCGCGCGCGCGTGTGTGTGTGTGTTATTGTGACATATTGAATCCATCCCTAAGCTCTGCTTGCTTCAGTGCAGCGGGGGCCTCGGGGCCACTCATCTATCTTCCTGGGCTGTGCTGTTGGGCACGGCTACGGTGATCCTGATTGGCAGTCATTACCGAGCCCCGGTGGGAGGACATGCCTCATTGGTTCGGAGCAGATTTGAGGGTGGATTGAAAGGAAGGATAAAGAAGTGTGCGTGCATGTGTGGATTTTATTGATGAGACCGTTGTGGACTCCGGCGATACTGTGTCACTTTGGTATGATTCATGGCCGCACCGAGGTGGGAGGTGGGGCTTGACGAGGTGACGCACGTCTTCTGCGCGGTGTGTGTTGTTTTTTGCGCGACTGCGAGTGTTATGCTTTTGCGTTCCCCGCGCGTGACTGAACGTCACGCATGTGTGTGTGTGCGTTGGCGCGCGCGTGTGTGTGTCTGTGTGTGTGTGTGCGGTCTGGGTGTGCCTCTCTTCATGCCTTTTCAAGCAGCAAGGCACTTTAAATGGAAATATACTTGACATTTAGGAGGAGATGTAATCAGCGCCCATTAGAAAGCAGCTGATTTCCACTTCAGAGCTCCATCTCTCTCTCTTTTTCGCGCTCTCTCTCTCTCTCTCCCACCCCCTCACCCGATCCTCTCCTCTCTCATTTTCCATCTTGCCACAGTGTATCATTTCTTTTTACTCTTTTAAATTTATTCCTATTTCTTCAGCATTCTGCTGCCCGGGCCCTGTCTCTTCCTTTTCAATCTAATTTACCTGTGCATGCTCCTCCTCGCCCTCCTGCTCCTCCGTCTTTCCCCATCAGGGCATTGTAGTTCAAGAATAGATGCCTGATTTAATTTCCACATTTTTGCTGCGCTCATCCCGGTGTCATTATCGAGGCTCATTCTCAAACAGATAGCGGCGCGGCTGCATCGTGGCAAATCATGCAAAGCAGCGACTCGCAGGAGGGATGTTCGGTTTGTAGGCGCGACACGGCGACGCGCGCACGCACACAAATCCGCATGATTGTTTGATTGAAAAACTCTCTCATCATCCTGAATCACAGCCTGGGATGCTACTGTAAGACACATTACACCGGAGATGCTGATTCTGACAGATTAGATCCCCCATAATATACGGTGATGCACATATATATATAAAAGCCGACACAATTTTGAGGAAAATAATAAACTGAACCATTTCAAGTCCTTTAAACACCTACGCCATGACTATTTATCTGTTTACCGCGGCGCTCTGTGTGTGTGTGTGTCTCAATCCACCAATCACATTCATCTTGAGTGGCAACGGTGCTGCTTTCAAATCATATGGAGGGACACTTGTGTTGCTTGGTCGCAGGGTTCAGCACTGCTGGCAACTGACTTTCTACGAGTGTGTAAACTTATTAAGTTGAATTTATTTGGGAGCTCAAAAACAATTAATATAAAGTATTGCAAAATTCAGCCGGAGCAGCCTCTCTTCTTCAACGAAACGAGGCAATGTAGAGGGCGTGGTCATCTCCAGCGGTGGTCCCTTTGCTGCGCCGAAGCTGGGTTTTGCCACATCATATCTGTCCACAGTTCGAAAATTTGGTGGTTTCCGCACAGTTCAACTGACAAACAGGTAAACGGACACCACAGACGCTGGCGAGAGCACGACCTCCTCGACGGAGCCCCAGTTTAGCTTTGCGGCAAATGACATCGCATTACATTACTCATTTCATATTGGAAAATATGTCGTTTGATCGGTTTTATGGATGTGGTGAGGGGAGGACTTGCAGAAAGCTGGCGTAAGAGCGGGAGACGGAGCGGACGGGGAGATGTGGAAGAGGATGATTGGCTGCGGCGACCCCTGAATAAGGTTAAGCTGAAAGGGAAAGAGGAAGAAGAAGAAGATGTGGAATTAAATCTGCAGCACAGCTGAATGTTTTATCGTGATTTTCATCGACCATAGCAAAAAAAGGTTGGAAACCTTTTTCACTAAAAATATTACACCTAAACCTAAACCTACTCCTACTCCGAATCATAATTATAATTATAATACATTTATTTGTCTTGTAGCTTACGGTTACAAAGTGCATCACAACATTCAGAGAAATAGGCAGACCAATAAAATGATGATTACAAAAAGCGGTAAAAACGCCACGTTTCTTGAAAATTGGGTGGTTTCTGCATAATTCAAGTGACAAACGGGTGAACGAACAACAGGACAGACGCTGGTGAAAGCAGTGGAGCGACGGAGCCCCCATGCACGTTTGCGGTTCGTGATATTGTGAATATTTACTGATGCTAAAACAGTGTTTGGTGTTGAATTTTGAAAAAAAATGTGCTGTCTGATCAATTTTCATCTTGCCCTCAAAATTCTTTTTTGAATTCATGCGTGCTTTTAAACAAGCGTCACCCCATTTAAAAAATCTTCGTGAAAACTTACCGCTTTCAGCGACGCTCGCGGGGAGGTTGCGCTGCTTTTCACATCGACGGGATTTCAGGACGCGGCCAGCGGCGCAAGTGCGGAGGGATGCTGCTCAAAATAGGCGGCCGATTTAAGTAAGTTTTATACCTGCACAATGAAGCTAATGAGCCGGGCCTCTTTGCAGCAGACTGGCGAGCAGAAGCTGGAACCAAATAATGTCTGACCTTTTAGCTCGGGAAATCATTTAAACAATGATGCAATCATCTCGATTGCTGCCAACGAGAGTTCTGTCAATCAAGTTACTAATTAATCGTATCAGTTCGGCACATTTCAGACCTGCAGATCACGCGGATCAATACCTTTAGTTAGTGCAGTTTGCTCGTGCTTGTGCTTCCCTTACGCTAAGACTCTTTGTTTAATTTGAATCAAATTTAAATGTTGTTCTCATAAGCACTCAGTCAGAAAATACTGGAAAATGTCCATCACAATTACTTAGAGCCCAAGGTAACATTTTGTAAATTACTCGCTTTGTCTGATCAGCCGTCCATAACCCCAAAGTATTCAATTCAAGAATATGTAAAATGGAGAACAGCAACAAATCTGCAAAGCCGCAACAAATTCCAGATTGTTTATGGTATAATTCCTCTAATCAACTAATCAATTTGTCATTTCAGCACTAATTGGTGTCTGTGATGACTCCCAAAAAGTGATTTCATAGACATCTTGTTCATAATATGTTTCTTTTTTGGTATGCTTCTTCTCAAAATCTGTTTTGAGAAGGCGCACACACACACACACACACACACACACACACACACACAGCACACACGCACCCTCCGTTTCTCTCTCTGTCTTCATCAGGAGGCTGCATTTAAAGAATAGAGGTCTGATTTCATTTGCACAGTTTTGCGTTAATGTCATTATCACGGCATCTTCCCGATCAAATTGTTGGAAGGTTGTTTAATCAGGAAAAAGGATAACAAAAAAAAAAAAGAAATCCTGATTAGCATATCTTGATTAGAATTTTGCGCTGAACACTTTGAAACCCACTGAGGTGTTTCTCTGCACAAACAAGACAACCACTTGCATCTCGCGGTCCTGCTTTGTTCACAGGTGCAAAGGTGCGCTCTCTTTCAGGAAGGCCTCCATTTTGTGAACATGACTGAGCGTAAGAGTGTCTCAAACGTTTTTTTTTTTTTTCCTTTCTCGCATAAACGAGCTCTCTCGAGTCTTTCATCTGCCCTCCAGACATGAAGCTCTTCTCACTCTTTCAAGTTGGATCGTTGACAGACGGAGGTCCTCAGCGAGGGAGTTCATCTTGGTGCGCCGTCGGAGTCAAAGTAGCAAACAAGACTCGCAGTCGTTCGCTCAGATGAGTTTCTAAATAATAGAAATGATGAAAACAGGTGGGAGAACAAATCATATTAATTAGTGATAAGCAGCGGAGAGGTGAGAGTGTGTGTCAGCGCTTCATGCGTGCCTCAGCGAGACGGCGGGTAAATTGATTGAGATCATACAGCGAGCGAGTCACATGGAACGGAATACAGAGCGAGTGAGAGTGAGTGGGAGTGAGGCGAGGCGGCAAAGGCAGGTTCACAGGGGTGAAGGACCGTAAAAAAAAAACAAAAAAAAACCCATTGAATGTAGGCAAAGTCGGGTCAGATGAATGGAGAAGGGAAGATGTGAGCGTGAACCTCTATGTTCTCTGCACCCATGAACGTTTTAGACAAGAGGAGCCATTTTTCAGAGAAAAAAGTATGTATTTATTCGCTGTATGCTGGAGATGGAGCTGCCAGGTAGGAGGCAAAGAGGAAGACCAAAGAGGAGGTTGATGGATGTGGTGAGGGGAAGACTTGCAGATGGTTGGAGTGACAGCAGAGGATGCAGAGGACAAGGTAGAGGTGGAAGAGGGTGATTGGCTGTGGCGACCCCCCCGATCAGGTTTATAAAACTGCAAATATGCGGGATTAAATCAGCAGTGTAGCTGAACATCTTAAGCGGGGAAAAAAAATGCTCACCGAAAATATTACGACTACTACGACAACTGCATCAGGAGAAGCAGTCAGACGTCAACAGAATGATGCTGATAGAAAGCAGCGAAAAGTGGCACAAAGGTGAGAAATAAGTGGGAGGGAACCAAAATAGATTGGACACAAACAGCAGGAGCTGGTGGAGTAAAAGCACACGCGAAACAGTGTGTTTAAAAAAAAGATTTAAAAAGAGGACAACGATGTGGGTTAGCTGGGGCCCCTGCGATTAGGGGCCCCGGGGCACAAATCAGCTGAGCGGAGACAGCTCCACTGAGCCGATCAGCCGCCTTCACTTTGCTGCATCAGGTGAACAACTGCAGCCACAGCGGGCCCCTCTCACGCGGGGTCTGGATCTCGGAAACCCTGCAGGGGACCACCGGAGGGTCTCAGACCTCATCTAGGCACATGCGGGGCGATGCAGTCTTTGAAGAATAACATTTTAAAATCAATTAATATCCGTGAAACAAAGCTAAAACTGGGGTTATTTGTACTTTTTTTTTTCGGAATTGGCTGGAAGTCACGCCACAGTACCCAGAACAATGGCACCATCAGTGGTTATCATGGCTTCCTGTGAGCGTTGTCTTTACACCAGGCCGCTGCTAAAACTGCAGGGAAGCTCCGTTTCTGGAGCCTCTGGCCAACCTTTGGGTTGAGGTTGTGGGGTGTAAGAGGAAGGTCTCCCTGCCTCCCTTTGACCAGAGCGGCGACATCAATATCCTCCCCTGCCCGAACTCCATCATCACCTCGTCATGTGTGACCAGAGGGGATTCTCGCCGGCACCATTTGAACATCCTATTGGAGATTTTCGTCGCCGCTATGGCTGAAGTGTTTGTCAAACGTGGCCGGGGTTCTGCCGCCCGGCGCGCTGGGCTCATTTGAGCGCCTGATTTCGTGTCCACCGCGACAGCGAAAAAAGCGACGTCACCGCCATCTCCCGAAGTTTAGGCGGATAATCGCGTCTCTGTGGGAGCACAAAGCAACATGTGCTTGTGAGGAAATATGAAGTTAATCCTTTTCTTCGTCTTGCCCCCATCCCCTCCCCCGGCCCACCCCCCACCCCCGCGAGATTCATGGACAAAGATGGCGCGCACCGCTTCCAGGCAGAACAGATTGCACAACAGACTGAAGGTCGAGTGGATTTCATTATTTCACATCCAAGCGACGAAGAAGATGGGATTTTGTCGCCTTCCTCTCGGATTATTGAATTTGCTGGGGTTTTTGTTTTTTTTTTCCCCAGCTTCATGTGAAATTTATCCGTGGAGGTGCGTGTGTGTCAGCGTGAGGGGTTGATTTCAGGATTAACTGTGAATAAGAAGCGCTTTAGCGGCAGTCACTTTGACGCCAGAAGTATTGACACGGGCTGCTGCATAATTAACATCAGTGTCACAACAATGAACTTTGCAAAACCTTGGCAGATGGCGTTCCTGTTTGAAAGCGGCGTTTCGCTCGCTCTGCGCCCAAATTCTGACGCGCTGCCACCCAGCGATTTTCTGGCTGCTCCTGCCAGGGAGGGGGATTTTCGACTGCCGATCGATGTTTTGGCATTGTTCTTTCCGCACGGGACGGGATCGGCGGCAAACGCCAACGCGGATTTCGCCACGCTGCCTCTCACCTTTGCTCACGCCACAGCAAATATGCGAGTCTGCAGGTTTCATGATTGCCACGCCATCCGGCGCAGAAGGGGCTCATGAATCCAGTATTAGCGTGCTGTATCATCTCTGACTGCTGGGATAAAAAAAAATAAAAAAAAGTATATATTTACATCGTTCCTAAGTGATCCTGCACACAAGGCCCCTATCGATAGTGGCATGCCTCCATATGTATGATGGGTGCCAGCAGGGCAGGTTGTCAGCTGTCTGACATGATTTTCCTCACATCACAATTATTTGAGGAGAGCCACACTGCGGAGTGTTCCAGTGACTCATTATTGACTATATGATCAAAAGAAACGCAACGGAATGTCTGGCAGAGGAACAACGGCGAAAAAAAATCTAAATCACACGCGCAGATTGCTAAGCTACAAACCCACGCACGAGATAAAAGTGAACTTTATATTTATCTGAATGTCTGCGAAGCAGGGCGGTGAAGAGAGTGCTACTTTTATTTTTGTAAATTACTTTTCTCCCAGAAGATGACATCAAGGGGAAAAAAAAAAAAAAAAAAGGCGCTGAGTAAAAAAAAACAGAGAAGAGTTAAAAGATAAACTGAACAACAAATTCTGGCATGGCTTGC
This sequence comes from Dactylopterus volitans, assembly GCA_901007715.1. NCBI lineage: Eukaryota > Metazoa > Chordata > Actinopteri > Syngnathiformes > Dactylopteridae > Dactylopterus > Dactylopterus volitans. The sequence continues at coordinate 29,331 of CAAKHG010036917.1, forward strand.
AACAACAGCGTGTCCGCTGAGGCAAACACAAATTTTTTATGATTTTTTTTTTTTTTTGAATGATGACAAAACCGTTTTAATTAAAGGTTAACGTTGTTTTAAAGTTAATGGATCGGAAAATATCAACTTTTATGACAACGGCGGCCGTCATTTGTTTGGCCTAACGAGACAAGTTATTGATCGGTATCGACGGCTCATATATCATCCATAACATGAAGGATGTGGTGCAGATGTGTGTGTGCGTGCTGCTTTCTGTGAGGAGGACTCGTGTGTTTCAGGTCAAAGCGTATTATGTATACTTGGAGTATTCTACAAAAGTACTGCGTGTACTTGGAGTATTGTATAGTCAGAGTGATGTGTATAGTTGGAGCATCAAGTATAGTTGGAGTATTGTGTGTAGTTAGAGTATCATGCATAGTTAGAGTATCATGTATAGTTGGAGTCTGGTGTATAGTTGGAGTACTGTGTAAAGTGAAAGTATCATGTACAGTTGGAGTATCATGTATAGTTGGAGTATCATGTGTAGTTTGAGTATTGTGTATAGTTGGAGTACTGTGTAACGTGAAAGTATGAAGTACCGTTAGAGTATCATGTATGGCTGGGGCATGGTGTATAGTTGGAGTACTGTGTAAAGTGAAAGTATCAAGCATGGTTAAAGTATCATGTACAGTTGGAGTATCATGTATAGTTGGAGTATCGTGTGTAGTTTGAGTATTGTGCATAGTTAGAGTACTGTGTAACGTGAAAGTATGAAGTACCGTTAGAGTATCATGTATAGTTGGAATATGGTGTATATTTGGGGTACTGTGTAAAGTGAAAGCATCAAGTATAGTTAGTGTCAGGTACAGTTGGAGTATTGTGTATAGTTGGGGTAACGTGTGTAGTTGGCGTATCATGTGTAGTTGTATTGTGTATAGTGAAAGTATTGTGCATAGTTAGAGTATCATGTACCGGTATAGTTGGAGTTTTGTGTATCGTTAGAGTACTGGTGTGTAGTGAAAGTATGTATATAGCTAGATCATCGGTAAAGTTGGGGTATTGTGTATAATTGCGTTCACTTTAGAGTACTGCGTGTAGTTGGAGTATCGCGTGCATAAAGTTAGTTACATAGTTGTGTGACATCGTGGAAAGCCGACGTCGAGCAGCTTTTCTCGTACCGCTGCGAAGCGCCGCTGGCAAAGATAAACAGTGAACCTTCCACATACTGGTGTGGCACCCGGCTCACATGTGTCTCATTGCAGCTGATTAAATGGTTCGACTTGTCTTGTGGAACAGAACTGGGCAGATTTAATCTACCTGTGGAGCTGCATATGGTCTAATGAGGAGAGGGAGCCTCCGTTAAAAGCTTTTACTCGGGGAATAGAGGCTTCTGGTGTCTTGCCAAAGAGCTCTGGGAGAGGCGCAATCTATCACGTCGCGCCGGCGCGGGCGTGCGGACGCAGGCGTGCGGACGCGGAGCGCGCGGCTGCCGTGGGCTTGTTTTTTTTTTTTTTTTTGTCGATGCTGATGCAGATACGGGCCCCCGTGTCTTACGGCAGCGTCGAAACCGAGCGGCGCTCGCCGGAACAACGGCGGCTCCTCCTAGAGATCGGTATCGCGGGCGGGCGGCGCTGATGGATGCCCGGCCGCTAAGTGATTGCCGGAGGGGGGGGGGCCGGCCGTCCCCCGTATACGCATGACAAACACTTACTGTAATGCGGCGAGATGCGAGCGGAGCAGCCGGGTTTTTCCGGCCGGTAGACGAGGCCGGATTCGCCTCCGACTCCTGACAGGAAATTAAATTGGTAAATTCAAGTTGCCCCCCCCCCACCTGCCCCATCCCTACACACACCCCCCGCGAGCTCGAGCGTCACACGTTCCGTGGCATTTATCAGTTCTTCGTTGTCGCTGTTGTTACCGCGGAACGTCTCGTCTCCCGGAGACGTTTAAGGAATCTTCCTACGTGTTCAGTCAATTTTGCGGCACGCTCAAGCGTTTCACATTCATATAACATGCATTATTTAGATGCCGTGATCCAGAAATGTCTCGCGGTGCGTGCGCCGACGGCGTGAGCGTGCTTTTTTTTTTTTATTTATTTTTTTTATTTTCCCCCATCGCCCCCGTCGAGCCGACGTTGCCGCGCAGTCTGCATCTGTAAATCAGGGCTTACGGCACCGGTGGTGACTCATGAGCCGACCGTCTGGGTCTTTCTGGCCTCCAAACTGCTGAGAACCCCAACTGCTCCCATTAGTAACGTCGCTGGGCGACACACACACACACACACACACACACAAGCGCGCTATTAAAGCCACTTGTCAGAGTTGGGGGCCGGTTTTCATTCATTCCCAGAAATGTAACTTGGATCACTGGAGGCTTAAACTGACTGTTTTTTTTTTGTTTTTTTTTCCATTTCTATTTCTAGGTGGGGTCGTAAGAGGCGCCGGCGGACAGTCGGTGTATGAGCTGCAGTAGATGATGGGTACCTGCACCACTCAGGGAAAAAAAATAAAATGCATTTTAGGCAGTTTAATAAAGGCTCAGCTTAAAGAAAACGGACTGTTAAATGGTGTGTTTTGATTATTTCCAGCTTTTTAAACCAACTGCCTTGATAGCTGGAACATTCTTATTAACTGCGCCCCTCCTGTAGTCACGCCTGTTTCCTACAGTTTGGAGAAGACTGGGTACAGGGGCA
>CAAKHG010036922.1:0-14110 GCA_901007715.1 Dactylopterus volitans
ATCCATCATCAGATTCAGTGTTTTTGACTGCTGAGTGAGGGAGTTAATCGCTGTCAAATAAGACTCAAATCGAATCATTGTAGATGAACCAGATTTTATCTTCAGCTAAGTGTCCAAAGTTCAGTGCTACTGTAAAATTGCTATTTAAAGAGATGTTGAGTTCAAGTCTTGATTAGCAGTTATAGCTCAAAGTGAAATACTAACGCTGCAAAATGAGTGCTATAATAACAATGCAATTTTTTGAAATATAAAAATTGAAAATGATACGTTAAAGTGAATAAAATATAAAATTAAATGTAAACCTATTTAGCCAACACCCCAATAAAAAAAACACTGTTGCTGTTGTTTGGATATTGAAGTAGCATCCAACAGATATGTTTTTGTTAGCAGAATGTAAAGAAGATCCAATAGGTCAAAACCATGAATATAAAAGTTTCCCTGCTGGCTCAGCAGACACTGGAGTTGATGTATTGATCAGCTAACCAGAGCTGGTAAGGCAGTCTGTTTCTCTGACCTGACATTTCAGAGTAGTTCTCAGGAGTTTTTGCTTGTGCGAAACAATTTCAACGTTTTAAGAAGTAAGATGCAGTATGTGAGATGAGTAATATAACCTGCGCTCTACCAACCATGGCCTTCCACTAACCAGCTGTAAGCCAATACTATACCTCTGTAAACTGACTCCTTCAAGGCCTATCAATTGCTGCCCGACATGACTGCTTCTTTCTGGATGTGACTGCAGACTGGGACATGTGGATCAATTAAGCCATTAATTTCTGGGTTGTTTAACAATTACATCTAAATGAACTGTGGATCACATATGTGCCTCTGCAGAAGTTACGTTTGTCCAACAATGATGCTTTAATTGCAACACAATATGGTTAATAAGTCCAATGACATATAAAAAGTAGTTTGAAAATTGCATGCACTGTGAAGCGAGAGAAACTGCACCATTATTGTCTTTCGCCATTATACAGCACAGAGGGCATCTCTATCATTGCTGAAGTGTGAAAGTGACAAAAACCTGAGGGTAAACAGGACCTAAATAGTCATCATGATGACATTGGTTTTTTGTGATATGTCTCCCAAGTGTCATGGAAACTTGCATTCAAAAGTTCGGCTTCAGAAATATAGATTTAAAAACAAAATCAAGCAGAGGAGCAATGATTTCAGTTAACAAGTCGGTGCATACTCTCTGAAGATGTCTCACAATATGGCAGGTGCCAGATGCCAGTGTCAGCTTCATCAAAGGAAGATGAGCCATTTTATGAATACCCAATAGATGATGTTAGGATTGTTATTGTATGATTGGACTATTAATTGCTTACATCAATTTCCATAACTGAATTAAAGTTAGTAATCATTGTGATCAGCCTCTTTAAATCAGCATGATTACAGGCCCTTATGTTTTTGTTATAGTTTATTATGAATACTCTATGGACTGTGAGGGCACACTGTCATTTCACAGCATTATATTCAACTGAACTATAACCGTAGAATTTCCGATATTTATGTTGTGACTTATTATCATTGAATCTCTTTGGCATTTTTCTTTTTGGTTGATATATTATTATGACCCAAATGCTTCTGTGTGGAATCTGGTAAAAATTGTGATTTACTTTATACAAATTACCATACGTCAGTGCAAGTTGATGTATCACACAATTGGAAATGTGCCTCTGACATTTTGGGTAAATCTCTGGCACACCCAGGTGGTATACAGGTGTAACTACAGTTGTAACTACAGTTTCAAAAAGAAAGAGAGAAAAGAAAGAAAAGACAGAAATATAATGTGTGACATTGAGAATTGTTGAAAGAAAAATTAATTGGGCAGATGTTTGCCTTGGATATTGTGTAGGCATACTTCACTTTCAAGAATTTTAATGATGACATTTGATACCTAAAAACTAATCTCACTGGTAGTTTACACAGACATTAAACTGAACAAATAATACTGACAACATGTGCTTTCTTTGGTGGAAGCCCAGCATAGATGCTCCAAAATGGAAAACACACACACACACACACACACACACTCAAAAGGGTCATGTGCTTAGGTAGCAGAAAGACCTGGCACTATTCATTAATCATTATGTTGAGGTTTTGATGCCACTGCAGGAACGGAAATGCTGGGCTAATTCTCAAAGCTATACTATAGTGACTCTATCAGCCTCACTGAAGTCCAGAGAGGCAAATTAAGGTGCAAGCAGCAAACAACACTTGCAGAAATACTGCGCTAACATCAATTTTTCCAAAACAATGAACAGCGCAGACATGTGTTTCAGGCTCATTAACACATTGCCTAGATGCACTACATATATCGATTACGCACATAAAAGTGACGCTTATGTAAGTAAAGTGTAACATCACATGGGAACTGGTGGGTTTTGAATGTTGTTGCAAAACATCTCAAAAGGAGCTGTTCAAACTCTGGAGGGAAAACTGACCCAATCGTGAGGCGCCCAAGATGATCCTAAAAAAAAAAGTGGTTTATTTGTACATACATAATTAGAATGTATGAATTTCCCGAACAAGCATAACAACGATCCCAAATGTACAATCAAAGCTACCGGCTGAGGCACAAGGTGGTGCGGTGGATAGCACTGCTGCCTCATAGCAAGACGGTCGCAGGTTCTTTCTATGTGAAGTTTGCATGCTCTCCTCGTGTCTGCGTGTCTCTTCGGGTACTCCGGCTTCCTCCCACCTCCAAAAGCATGCTGAATTGGCTACTCTAAATTGCCTGTATGTGCGAGTGTGAGTGGTTGTCTGTCCTTAATGTGGCCCTGCAATGAGCTGGTGACTCGTCGAGGGTGTCAGCTCGGATCGGCTCCAGCACGACCTCGACCCGTAACCCGAATAAGTGAAGGAAGAAGATGGGATGAGACCATTATCCATTTGCAGAGATTTGCTTTCACCTTGAAATTTCATGGTTTAGCCTAATAAATACACTCATAATAAGACATTGCAGATATACCTCACATAACCTGAATATAATTGGTTGGAAATGAGTTCTAGAATGTTTCAATACACAGCCTATGTATACCAAGCATTGCTCTGGGCTGAAAGTGAAGAATTAGTATTTAGAATGCTTTTGTCCAATGCAACAGATCATACTCAGTCATGGAATCGGTTTTGCTGACTGTATTGGTGCCTTTATGCTCGGTACTTGCATTTTCTAAACATTCACATTAAAACTGAACTAAACCTTTGAATGAAGGATGGCAAGAGGGTTTTTTATATATATATATATATATATATATATATATATATATATATATATATATATATATATATATATATATATATATATATATATATATATATATATATATATATATATATATATATATATATATATATATATATATATATATAGTGCATTCTGTTTATCAGTAAAGAAAAAAGAAATAAAAATGTCTGCCATGTCTAATTTATGCGAAATCCTTACGCTACCAATGTCATTGCAACTCGCATATGACATGCAACTTTGGAAGTGTACATTTACAGAAAACACATGACTCTTTGTCAGGCAGATTTGGCCTAACTTTTATGAATGTGGGCTAAAAGTAACAGATGTTCCAGGTCAGAAATATGTATCAAAGAAGGTGTTTCAAGTAGGACATTCATCATCAAGAGTGTTTTATATAAATGTGTAATTACAAGTTGTCATTTAGGCAAAACAGACAGAAATAAAGTTCAGACATTCTAATTTGCAACTGAAACCTATTTAAATAAAGCCATGTTTCTTTGCTTCCCCTTTTAAAGGGGCAAATTTATTCACTTTTCACAATCAGTGTTGACAGTAAATGTAGTCCATTGAAGCAATTAATTCTTCAGTGTGTGCTACATCAGCTGAGAAAGCTGAGTGCTCCTGCTCCACTCCTGCTGTGGGGTTGTTCTGGCAGTGCCTACGTGTCCCAGGATACAACGCATGCAAGCCTCTAATGTCAAACTCTTCCAAAGGAGATATATTTCCAACAGATTTATCTTTCTCTGTATCTTTAACAAACCGATGACAATGTTTTTTCCCTAAATGTAAGAGATACATATGTCACATTTGTTCTGTCAAACAGTCTTATTTTGACTCAGTTGTTTGTGGAGCCAAAACGCTCACTCTGACTCAGTGGCCATTAAAACTCATACAGTGGGCGACAGCCTCAATCCTCTGACCTTCAATTCAAGTGAGGAAAAACAGAGATGTTTTCAGTGGCCATCCTGTGAGCTTCAGTAGTTGTCCTTTTCACAAATTTCTTTGTGAGCCTGAGCTCTCAACAGTCTACTGGTCGCTGTGGCAGTTTCTTTTAGACTGCCCTGAGTTCAGTCTGGACAGGAGCCTGTTTCGGGTTTGCCTCCTTGTTCAGTTGTCAGGGTACGATGCACGTTGCCTTTCGAAGGGCCAGGTAGCCTGTGACAACATCAGTGGGGAGAAGGCGGATGTAGGAGAACTCCTCTGAAGATGTGAAGCGCAATTTGGTCTGCGGGTCTGTGTAGTTTGCCTGAGAGGAAATGAAAGATTCGGTGCTTAAAACAAGACTTAACTAAAGTAATGATGTTCATTCCGCAACTACATCTTTTTTTGAAAAGGATTTACTCACAGGGAGTCCAGAGATGTCAGAGTATTTTTTGGCTGGCTTCAAGGAGGGAGGAGCATCAATATTGTAGTCTGTGAACACAGAAAAGCGGTGTACTGAACTACTGTTTTAATAGGATCATTCCCTCTACTGTAGCAAGGAGCATAAGCCAAAAATATTCTATCGCATTAATCTAAAAATGCAATGTAATTATTAAAAATGCATTTAACTCATGCACATTAAATGCATTAGTTTCCTGTTAACTATTAAAGATAATTTTCAAGCTGGACACCAGTACAATTGGATTACTTTATAATTTTGTTTGTTCATTGGTTAAAAAGAAAGAAAAAAAATCTAGCTAATGTTGCCGCTCATCTTAAAATAATTCAATAACTAAGAGGGACTTTACTAGTAATACTTTACTAATAATCGTGAATGTGCTACAAGTTTATAAATAGCAATCTGCCTAATTGTTCTGAGCTCAGAAACACGAATGAGAGTGAGGAACTCACAGTTGGGGTCATTGAGCTTCCAGGGTAAAGTCCGTTCCAAAGCCAGAATCTGTTTGAGATTCTTCCAGGTCCTGTTCTTTTTGCCTGCTGCCGCTCCACCAATCCCAGAATGCTGGCAAGATTGAGCGAAGACAAAAGGAGGCAGAAATTAAGGGAGAAGCCAAACGAGCATAAAAACTTTCGGCCAGATGGACACAGGCATTCACCATGAATGTATGGTCTTTGAATGGCGGGGGCTTCGCAAGGGACTCTGTGCTGGTTGTGGTGTTTGGAGCGCCGCTTTCCATCAATGCTGCCGTCTTCACCTCCGCCATCGTTTCTACTGCCGGTAACTGATTCAGCATCAAGGGAAACACTGTGTCAGGCAAACAGTTCTCACATTTCACTTTCAGCTACCTCTATTTTAAATGTCTACTCATCTGTGACTATGCAAAGTGTAACCTAAAACCTAATCTAGTCGGTCTGTAGAACTCTCACAGGGTGTCCGTCTCACTTCCTCCATGTGTACGTAAATACATGCTTGTGAATACCAGAAATTTGTACACACTGCAGTTCTGAAATCTGTAAATTTGTACTGTGTGTTTCGTGGCCTTCAAAAATGCAGTGGTAAGTCAAATAGTTGATAACCAGAAAGGAAACCCTCAATTATTCAGAAATACCAAAAACCCAGGCAGAAACCACAGTGGTTAGCACAATCGTCTCAAAGTAAGAAGATCAGGGAGGTCTTGAATTTGAATCCCCCTTCCAGCCAGGGGGCAGATGTTGCATGCCCTCCCATGTGACTTGTAGATTCTCTCTGGGTAGTCTAGCTTCTATGCAGTTTAATAAGTGACTTTAAATTATGTGACTGTGGGTGTGAAAGGTTGTTTGTCTCTATGTGCGAGGAACTGGCAAATTCACTGTGTACCCCACCTCAGGGAGTACCACACCCCAGGGTGTACCCCACCTGTCACCCAAAGAGGCTGGGACAAGCAGCAGGCTAACTAAACTAATCTAAGGATGAGCATTTATAGATGATAACAATAAAAACCCACTCTAATTTCTTTTCATGTAGCATGACCAAAAAACTCTTTTTGGCATATGTGATGCTAACAGGGACTTTTTCACTTTCACAAAATTGTATTAACAAATAATTAAGTAAATAAATTGCAGGTGATGGCAATATTGGCTCCTGCCTCATCATGTCTTATCATTAATTTGAGTATGTCCGATGGCACAGCTAAATAAATAAGGTTTACGACCAGTTACTTTACGGTAACTGATGCAAAACAATGCAACTCCTCTGAGTGTATTGCACCTTTGAAAATAATCCATAACTGCATGATACTGCATGCACAGTCCTTTTGAAAGCAGCATTATGGTGTGAGTTATTACCATGGAGTGTGTGGTTGTTGTTACCTGTGGCTGTGGAGCTGGTGTTGCTGTCAGCTGTCCTTTCTTCTTCTTGTTTCCGCCGCTGGTCTGCTGAGCGGGACAAACCGCCGGACTACCGGGACGTTTCTTCCCTCGCAGAGCTGCGGCGCTGGCGGCTGCCGGCTGGTTCCGTATGGTTATGGGGATCTGAGACGCCATTCGTGGCTCCTACACAAACAAAACTGTACTTTAACGACATGTAAATGCGGAGTCCCTCCTCTTATTAGCCGCGCACCGTACAAGCTAAACGCCGCTTCACCCGGATGTGGATTTTTTTCACTTCCGGTGATTTCTTTTTCAAATCATTAACATGATAACAGTACATTTTGATATCAATATTTTTAAACTTATTCTTTCAATTTTTTTCAGATAAAGATAAATATGTTTGACCTTTGTGAAGTTTATATTATATTATATTATATTATATTATATTATATTATATTATATTATATTATATTATATTATATTATATTATAAATTTCAACAAATCCAGGACTGAAATCACCTTACAGTATGTTATGAAAAGTATCATACCTGTGTATTTTTAGTTTGTTTGTTTTCTTTTGTTTGTTTTAATTCAAAAATAACAATTTTTTCTGAAATTGAATGAGATCATGCTTGTACAATTTATCTTTGAGCTAGGTACACTGTTTGTGTGCTGAAGGATGAGCAAATTCTCATAAGTGGATGAAAACATAACCTCCTTAGTGTAGATAGAAATAAGACAATATAGAAGAAATGAGGGAAAAATAAAATTCATAAAAAAGGGTGCAAAGTTTTCCAACTTGCCCGCAGTGACACTGTAATGGAGTGTTGCTGCCCCCCTGTGATTTCTAGGAGGTCCTGCACAGACGTAGTCAGAGGCAATTAAAAGACAGACTAATAAATAAAGATGATGACTCACCATAAAGACAACTACTTCCTCTTTAAATTACCTCCACAAATGGTTCTCAGTGTGTGTGTGATACTTGGAGGTTTGAGCAACCTCGTCTCAGAGGTGAAACGTCTTCCCAAGACCAATAACAAGTCCAGTTGCTTCGATTCAATTTCCTTGAGATAATCATGACCTGGGTGAGTGAGAACATTCACAGGCTCGTCTCACTTCTTCCACTTATCCAGGTCCGGGTCACAGGCGGGGGCAGCAGTAGCCTGTGATGCAGCCCACATTGCACCAGACCCATATGGTTCCTCCTGCAGGTGGTGGGCCTGCTGGAGGACGGATCCATGTCTCTGCCTCAGGCTGGACCTGACTGGACCCCATGGGTGAAGGCCCGGCCACCAGGCACTCGCTGACAGGCCCCTTCCCCAGGCCTGGCTCCAGGGCCCTCGTAACCCACACTGGTCCTTTGATGTTTTTCTAGTCTGACCATTCACCCAAGACCAATTTGCCATGGGAGACCCTACGAGGGACACTGAAACCCCTCCACCGCGATAAGGGCCATGGAGGGGGTTTTATCAACCTGACTGCTTTAATTTCTGATGTGTTGCGCACTTAACAGTACATTCGCAGAAAATGTTTTCCTCTTGAAAACCCTTAGGAGATGCTAGAATGAGTAGAGTGAGTGTTAATTCATCTCACTTTGGATAAATAAAAGATATGTAATCTAATTTAGGAGGATCTCTCCATGTTGATGCAACCACAAAATTGCATAAAAACAAATAAAGCAGCTAGCAACACTAAAAAAAACATTACACATTGATATAATGATGACACGTCTACCCACTGAGCAGTTTGGATCATAACTGTCAACATAGATACATAGATACAAATGTTACTTCCTGTTAGGGAAGTAACTAACTAACAACATCCCCATCAGATGGACTAAAAAATAATGAATGTTCCTGCAGAAGTGTTGGACGGATCAAATTTTTCTGTAACAACTGTCAAAAAAAAACTTAAACCGACTCACATTACTTCCATAATGACTCAATACGGGTCATATTGTGTATAATTCATTAATGCTTGCTCCATTCAAACTACAGAAAAAGTTTTGAATTGCTTATTGAGATCTTGGTTAAGTCATTTGTTCTACATCTGTAAGTGGCAAGTGGTTTTAATGCTCTCATGATTCCCTACCTTTTGACTGGTGAACACTTAAATGAGTAAATGTCTTGCAGTTATGGGTAGTTCATTTAAAGACATTAATAACAAAGCAGAGTAATCAGAAAAAAGAGAGAAAAAAAATCTAAATCTGAGCAGCATGATATTATTTTTCTTCTTCTCAATCTAACATTTAATTACCCATCGCCTCTCATTTATTTTGCAACCTCAACAGCACTTGTGCAAGAATACTGAAGTGCAAGTAAAAAGGAGTTATGAAACTCACCTTGAGAGGCTACATTAACACCCTGAGGTGACCTATTTTGACCTGAGTGAAGCTGAACAAATTTTCTCATGCCACAACCTTTAAAGCAGGTGTCTAAATTTCCAGGTAAAAATAAAAAGGCTTACCTGTCAGTACAACCCTGGGAGACTGCCTCTGGTAATCTACTGGTTGGTTTAAATAGGATGCCATGCCTCGGGAGGTACATGGTTATTCTCTTTGTCAATCAGACACAGTGTTTCATACAAATGCCTTTGAGGGGGAAGTGCCTCAAGCATATCCATCAGTCTTTGGCCCACCAGGGAAGGACCTGTCAACATCCAGATAGCATCTCCGCACAACTAAGATGCACCTCATCCAAATTCAACACAGTACCCTCTGAGCAACTGCAGAGACCTTGATGAACTAAGAGGGTGTTGGTTTTATTTGTGAGAAAGTGTATGTGTGAGTCTGGAAGAAAGAAGAAAACACACACACACAGACGTCTTGTTGCTACTTTGCGGTCCCTGCCCTGTCTTTAGGTTGACAGAAAACCATAGTCTCCTAGGAAAAGCCGATTCAGAAGAAGGTCTTTCAAAATGTCTCATTCATTTTTCAGCAACAACGCACAGCTGCGTCGCTTTCCGCTGCATGAATTACGCATATCTAGAAAACTCTGGATATGCACCAGCTCTACTCCAGCTTATATTCTCCACACACCTCCGTGCCACACTGAGCCTTTGTCAAACAAAAAGAGCTGTTTTATTTGGTCTCAAATATGTTCTGTTACTATAAAAGTGTATTTGAGGTATTTCAATTTGAGACACACACCCAAACACTCGTATGCATGCATGCATGCATGCAAACATGCGTGCTGCTTGGGATGTAATTTAAAAGCACATTATGTAAGAAAGGGTTGGCGGAGTTTTCTGCTCTAGTGACTCTGGGTGGTATGTGAGCCAAACACGTAAGCCCCAGCCTGAAGCATAACTTATTGATCTGTGTCAGCAGGCCATTGACTGGTGCTGGATATGTGTCAGTGTTTATAGTATGAATGGATAGCTCACGTGCATGTACATGCATGTGTGTAGAAGAGTGGAGGCAGGGTTTACAATGTTGAGAGCACTTTTTTATTCACTAGCCCTGGTCTTATGTATTTCATTCTTTCATCACAGTTGAATAAAAATGTATGTTGCCCAAAATAACAGGGTGTTTGATGACACAACTTACTTACCCTGGAGAACATAACTACCCTGTGAAATGAGCCTGAAATGTTTCAATCTCAAGCCTGTTTCTTCAACCTATATAGAATACGGTTATGATTATTTCTAAAGAAAAACAGAAATCAGCCAGATTTTTGTCAAATTTAATCCTTCACATCTTTGTGAATGTTGTACATCCTAAAATAGCTTGCTGGAATTATATATTTGTAGAGGAAATATAGAGAAATCCCCACATAAAACCTAAGTTTGTTGAAGCCTTCACCAGTTGCATAATGACTAATACAAGGTGGCATGGTTGTGGGGGGAGAATACAAATAAGATGTGTGACACATATTTAATCATTTGCTGTGCTGCATTGCGCTCTTTGCATGCATTCTGCATGGCCTGACCTAGAAGTGCAGCTGTATCTCTACCCACATCTCATCAAGTTGAGGCAGATTCTTCTCTGTTTATGCAGGTAGAAGGTTGAGTCATAAAAATGAGACATGGTTCCTCACTGACTTCATTAAATACAACAGGAGTTTGGCAGTGGTGCCAACTCAAACCAATTTGCATGTGCAACTCTGAGAAAGAGGACTGACAACATTTATTGAGTATCCTACATCATATTAGCCACAGTTAATCTTTCTCAGTTACAATGCAATGTACCACCAATTAAGAATAGGATTTACCATCCCTCTGAGTGAGTGGTCAATAAATTGGCATCTACTGAAGAAAATGAACTCAATGAGTCAGACAGCTGGCCTGGCACTGCCAAGTGCTGCTCATATTCTGGTTATAAATTGTGATGACAAACGGATTATCAATACATTCAAATGCTCACAGATGGAACAGGCGATACAGGAAATTTTGGTTGTTATTTTATTCATTGTTGATTATGTCTGAGAGTATCCTATTTACTACAGACAGCTCTCTCCTTTTCTTTAAGTTGGAAAAGAGGAACCAATTTTCTTCCTCCAGCTCTTTTCCCCCCACATTTACTACCTCTATACAGTCCAATTTCTTGTTTTAGTATATACAGCAATATATAACAAACCCTTTTTCCATCTTTGGACCTCAATCTGAAGTCCAATTCGATTTATGGCATGTGTGCCAGTAGTGACCCTTAAGACTGAAGTTATGAGTCTGTACTGACGGCTAAGAGCTTCCTACTTGTAGTTTTATTGCAGTGTACAAATATTAGTGCAGGTATATTACAATGACATTAAAGCAAAAAGTTTGGACACAAGTACCACACTTTTGTAAGATGCAAAGTTTCAAAATCATCATTTTCTTTAATCATTGTTAAAGTTTCCCAAATAATTCAGATAGATATTAAACTTTCCTGTACTATCACAACTCTAATCTGATGACCTGATTAAAAAATGATAACATTAAATCAGCTTTGATTAATATACACTGATAGTTCAAGATATGGATAGATCACAAGGAATAGATAAAAAATATGGTAACTGTGTCAGGAGCGTTTTGCAGGCAGAGAAATATTCCAAAATGTATGCAAATGCACATTTCCGTCAAAGGAAGGACAGGAGAGCTGTTTGTTTTTTTTCCAGCATTATTTGCTTTGAGTGTGTTTTTCACTGAGATGGGTATAGTTGCAACACCCTTCAGTTTAACAAAAAGGGTTCAAAAATAATCAGAAAAGTAACATCCCAAGATGACGTCTTCATATTGTGACACCTAAAATTGCTGTGCCTGAGTATTTTCTGTCTCTCTCCTCTGCTGACTTAATACTTTGGAATATGCCAGCAAAAGTGCTCCACAGACAGCAGCAGCGGTTGGCTTTTTGGAATTGAGCACAAGTACTCTTTTCATAGTTTAACACGTCGAGTATGTTCAGATTATATCTTGGACACAAAGAGCACAGTACTATTTACCTTAGATAGTTATATTATTTGTAGCCTTCTGAACCAGTTTACTTGTCAACAAAAAATGAATGACCTGCGCCATCTCTGCTATGTAGGCTGTCAGGATCTACAGTCTGACTTGCTCCACATGTAAAGCAATCAGTTTTCAGAATGAGCAAGATGGATTTCCTGTCCTCAAATGTGTAGAGCAACAGTCATGAGTTGGCTTTTGTTTTTGTGTTAGGTTTGTTGCTGTTGTTGTTGTTTTGTTTTTTTCCAAATGGCAAGTTTAGATAAACCATTCATGATTAGTAAAATATGATTTTGAATAATAAAAGTTCTGTTCCGGTCATGTAAAAAGATATATTGCTGATTCCTTTTTATTTTTGTATAATTTGCACTTCAGCATCACTCTCCCACTGTGCCGTTCGGGTGCAGTGCATTCCAATGCCATAAACTGTTCATTCAATCGGAGCCATAATTTCCTTGCACCGCAGTTCACCTTTACGCGCGGACACGTTAGAATTTCTTTCTTTCTTTTTTTTTCTCGGACATGTAACGGAGGACGGGCTCGGTCAATGTACTTCTTCCGGGTTGAGGGAGTGAAGGGAGGGATGAGCGGTGATGCTGCCTCTGTTTTCTCCGCACATCATCAGCCAAACTCTTCTCTCTCCGAGAGGGACCCCGGCAGAGACAGCTCGTCCGCCCGCATAGACGGATCGCACCGCATAGCGCCACCGTAGACCGAGCCGACAGTCCCGCGCATGGTCTTCCCAAATGGATGCCTCAGCTGGTGACACCCTTTGACACAGGACGGTGCTCTTGTTGATGCGTTCAACGCCTCACGCCTATCTCGTTTTTTTTTAGTTTTTTTTCCCCCTCGACGACAGAGGGGAGAGGAACACACTCTCAATCCCCCCTCCACCCCCCCTCACCGCAGTTAGCTCGCTAAGCTAGCTAGCCCGCTAACTTAGCTGCGATAGTTAGTAGCGTATCGGCGTTAGTTTCCTGCTAGCCTGCGGTCTCCTGCGCCACAGCGACGGATTGGGGTGACCCGCCACTCGAGGTAAGCGAATGATGTGTGCGAATACATTTTTTTTATTTCGGTTGTGTCGCGCAGTCAACTGTGTCAGCCACGGGCTTAATTCTCTATTGAACATTACATGGTAGTAACAGACTGGTAATGTGGTAGGGGGCTTCTTGTTGACAGAAGCAGCCAAGCAACGGGGGATGTGATGTTACTACGTCCGACACCGTTTAACACACAGTCGCTTTTCTTCCTGGCTAATTATCGGGCAGTTACTGTTACACAGCCAGTTTAAAATATCTTTAATTCAAGTGTGATTGCTTTTGGGATATTGACACTAATGAATACTTTCCCTCCCCCTTGCGTTTTCTCAGCTCTGTCGGTTTGCCATGAATGGGCCACTGCCAGGTTAACGTCGGTTTGACTGCAGTCGGTTGCCCGAATGGCCGATGCAAATTAGTGATGAGACCGTTATAAAACAAAGCGAGAGAAAACAGGCATGTCTGAAGTCGAGCATGATAGTTGTGGACTGTATGGGTAGTTTTCGGTGTGAACGCTTCGTTGCCTATCTTGTCAAAGCATGCCATTGCCATGATGTTGCATCACAATCCGAAAAAGAGGAATTGGACACCTGGACTTGAACCTTATTCCGAGTTGTGTTTCCCGTGTCCTGTTAGAGGTCAGATGATTTGGCTCAGTGCGCAATATGTGGCGAAGTAACCACTGGCCAGATGGAACCTCTGTCCTTAGATGTTTTATAGTATTAGAGCCCCAGCCACCCCCTCAGTTGAATAGAGGTTAATTTAATTTGAGGTAACTCCATCACCATGAGACCTTTATATAAGGTTTGGTCGAAGCGTGTGGGGCCTGACCCCATGTGTGTGATATATAGAGAGAGTGAATGAGAGACTCTTTGACTGACAGTGAGAGTGTGAGCTTGCATGAGTGAGCTTGTATTAACAGTGCTGTAATTATCTTGAGAGATAAAATGGATTCACTATCAATCCTGCAAGAGACGGCAGTTGCGGAAGGGAGCAGATGAAGATGTGGGATTGACGGGGACCCAGCCATATTAATCTGTCATGTTCCTTAAAGCGGGAACGAAAAGGAGCATGTATTATTTATCCACTGTGTGTGTGTGTGTGTGTGTGTGTGTGTGTGTGTGTGTGTGTGTGTGTGTCAGTAGTGGTGTTGCCTGTACGTGTGCAGAAGAAGAA